>JARVZY010005482.1:0-29898 GCA_030686995.1 Artemisia argyi | reverse complement strand
AAAAAAGTAAAACCTCTACTAGCCAAAAGTTAAAGAACAAGGCCAAATTTACAAATATTAGACACAATTGTAGATATATGGGCGAAAATTTTCATATAAACACTTTCAATGTATCATGGCCTCATGGGTAGACGCGGATTAAAATTAATATTTCATGTATACGAGTATGTTTGGTATATTATATAAGAGCATTGGGTGCGGTGGCGAAGCACCCTCGCCAACTCACGCCACTACACCGGTGGGTGCTCTCGCCAAACCGTTCGCCAAGATTTTGGCTTATGTCAAATGTTAGAATTTATTTATTTATTTATTTATTTACTTTTTATTTTTTATTTTTTACCGTTCCATCAGGTACCTTTCTTTTCTTTTTTCTTTTTTTTTCCAAAAATTTATACACTATTTTTAAACAACCATTTTTCATTATATATAAACCTCTTTTACACAACCATTTTAAATACAAACCAAAATATTTCACTTCCATTTTCAATCTATATATACCAATCCGATGATGATGAACGTGCCATTTTCTTTTTGATTAAAGTTTATTAGTATCACCAATCGTTGCAACAACAAAAGCTCAAAGTTTATACTCGCGTAATTCGATATACCATGACTATAAACTTGCAAAAGAACGTGACAATTTCTTTTTGACGAAAACTTATTAGTATCACCAATCGTTGCAACAACGAAAAGCTCAAAGTTTACACTTGCATAATCCGATATAGCGTGACTATGAACTTATAGAAGAATGTTTGAGGGCCAACTATTTTGGTGATAATCTAAAATATCCTGAGTCTGGTTTAGACGTTGATATCGTATGAACATGAAACTATATTTAGAAATAGTCGAAGGTATATCTACTTATATATTGCTGATTTTCTTCCTGGTCATTTTCAAGTCTTTAAAACTAAATAGTAAAATAGGAAGACCATTCATGATTTATGTTCATATATAATAACTTGAAAAAAAAATAGATAAACATAAATAATAAGGTTGGCCAGAAGAGTTGCCGTAGGTATTCCTTATAGAGTGGACAATGACTGGTACCAAAAAGCATCAGAGATAAGGGTGTTTCCGACAATCTACATTTTTTTGTGAAATAAGGCGGACGCATTTTGTGGGAACGAGAAATAATATCATATATGATAAAACGTACCATATATATATACCCTATGTTCCAATTTACGTGTTTACTTTCAAATTGCACATACTTTTAGAAAATGCGAGACCACCACATTGTGCATCAATTAAATGTCATTTACCCTAATAATCTCTTTTGATTGGTTAAAAATTGAAAGATTACCAAAATTAAATAGGAGAATGATTAACAATCTTAAATGTGTGTCTAATTTTATGTTTAAATGAATGTGAAAGTTGTTTATTGGTTTGTAAAAAGGGTTTTGCTAAACAATGCCCACTAGGCAATGTTTAAGCTACATTAAACAATCTGTTCTTTCTATGTTTAAAGTAATTATGCATTTAATACACAATAAATGAACACAAAAATTAACTTAAATATATGCGATTTTTGATTTAATAAAGTATAAATTTCCTATTATATTTATATTAAACATTGCCCATTAGGCAGTGTTTAGCAAAACCCTTTAAAAATTGGGTCTTTTTGTTGTCACCAATGAGATGCAGACATACAAGATTAGACATACATTTAAGTATACCAATTAGGTAGGCATGCTAATCAATGCCGATCAATGCTCAATTGAATATGGACATGTATTTTAAGATAACCCAAAATAAAAACAGACATATAAATTGGGACGAAAAGAGTATGTTTTTCTGCAAGATAATATATAGAGGGACTAAACATGTCAACACGTCTCAAACAAGGACTACGTACGTTTCCTAAAATATTCAGTAAAAAAATCGTAAGTCGGCAAAATCCCATCTCACCCTCTATAAATAAAGTCCAAAGACATTAAACCATAACAAGTTTCATCTAACTTACGATTACACGAATACGATTTGGTTTCTTCCTTGGTTTCCAAGTTACATTATTGGCATTCTAAAATTCTGATAACAATGTCGACATCTTCTTGTTCATCAAAGAAGTTCGTGCTCAAGAGTTCGGACGGTGAGACGTTTGAGATAGATGAGAAAGTGGCGTTACAGTCACAGGCAATCAAACACATAATTGAAGATGAATGTGATGACGCCGTAATCCCGCTTCCTAAAGTGAACAGCGATATCTTATCAAAGGTTATTCAATATTGTAAGAAGCATGCTGAGTCTTCTGAGAAAACTGAACAGGCTGCAGCTGAGGATGAGTTGAAAAAGTTTGATGATGAGTTTTCCAGAGCCGATCGCCCCGATATGTTTGACATCATTGAGGTTTTTTTCTTTAATTATGTTTTTTTATAAATTATATGGTTTGTGTGATTAAAGGGGTGTTTGTCTGAGCTTATTTTTGGGCTTATGAGCT
The DNA here is from genome assembly GCA_030686995.1 of Artemisia argyi. Lineage (NCBI taxonomy): Eukaryota > Viridiplantae > Streptophyta > Magnoliopsida > Asterales > Asteraceae > Artemisia > Artemisia argyi. The sequence continues at coordinate 27,461 of JARVZY010005482.1, read as the reverse complement.
TATCTTATTCGCCTTATGGTTATAATTAGGTCTAAACTTATTTACGTATATAAAAAGCTTATATAATAAGCTCTAAACTTATTACACATAGCCTTATCAAAAAAAAAGGTTTAAGTGACTAAATTGAAACGAAACTTAAACTTTGTCACTCTCTAATAATGAATTTCACCCCTTACTAAAAGGTAAAATATAAATAAATAAATAAATAAGCTGTTGGTTCTGTTCTACCTGTAGACAATCGATCACTTTAGAAGTCGCTTTGGTGGATTTTATGTATCTATCTACTGCATTATCAAATCGTTTTTAGATTCTTGATACATTGTTATATTTGTTAGTGCATTGCAATATTGTTTATTTGTAACAGTATAAGTAGATTCGTTGGTTTTGTCATGCATCTGTTAGTAATAGTAGAGATGTGTCCTGGTTTGTGAATATTTTGCTAACTAGTTTTTCTTTTTCCAAATTATTCCAGGCTGCCAACTATCTCAACATTGAGAAGCTACAAGATTTGATGTGTCAATCAGTTGCAAACTGGATGAAAGGCAAGCCTCCTAAAGAAATTCGTAAGTATTTCAATATCACTAACGATTTCACTCCTGAAGAAGAGGCGGAAATCCGTAAGCAGAGCCACTGGGTATATGAGGGCATGGATATGTAGGCTTTCGTAGTTTAGTTCTGGTTTGAGTTTTTATTATAATCCAACAAAACATGACAAATTTTCTATGTACTGGTCGATGAATTGAGTGCTTGCAAATCTATTGTATGACAATATCATCTGGTTGGAAGGTGATTTCATGTGATTCTATTTTGTTACCAATTTGTTTAGTTACAGGTTTTGCAAGTTCTTGTTTTATAAATGTAGTTTTAAGCCAAACATCAAACAGGATTACTATTTTCTTGCATAAATCGAATAAAGTTTACAACTTAAACAAGCTAATTATGTGAATTCTATTGTTAATGTGTCGTATGTGGGGTAATAGGGTATCCTGATAGCAATTAGAAGTCACGAGTATGAACGCTTTCAGATCGATTAAATTGGAGTGGATACCAATTAACGACCGGATAAAATCTAATTGATTCAAGTTTGTGTATGTTGTTATGTTTGCAATCAGAAGGGTTTCTGTATCCTTATGTTTCTTCTGTTTATCCCACAGAACCGTTTTTCTGATAAAACAGGATATTAGGGTTAACTGCCTTTTGGCAGTTTCAAGGTTTCAAGCTATCAAATTTAGTCCCTCAATTTCCGAAAATTTAATTTTCTGAGGAATTTTTGACATAGCAACTTAGTGGGCTGCCCCTTAGACCCTGCCAGGGGCTGCCGCCCCTTGGACCCTGCTTCTCTCAGGGGCGTTGCCCCCGAACCCCCACCAAGGGGGCTACCGCCCCCTTGGAACCCCCGTTAGTCCAGTTAATATTCATATAAGTGTCGACCCTTATATGCATATTAAACTCAATCTATTTTACACTAAAATACCAACAAATTCAACTCTTGACTACCTTAGCTGATCAGGTAATTGAAGTTATACATATTTGGCAAGTATTTCATCCCCTATCAGAATTTTTGATAGGTTGATAACACAAGAATAAGACTTCACGTACAGTGGCGGACGCAGGATTTTAGAGGCGGGGGCAAAAAAAAATTTTATGATAAAATTCGTGATGCACTTTAATAAAAAGGTCATAATTTTTTTTTTACACTAAAAACTAAGGTTTTTACATTTTTGGCTTCAAGGTGAGGGGCAATTTGATTTTTTTTGGGCGTGCACTTTAATAAAAAGGTCAAAAAAAAAATTTACACTAAAATCTGATATTTTTCGACAAATCGTGGAGGGCACCGCCTCCCAAACCCAACACTTGGGTCCGCCCCTGTTCACATATTGTTATAATTATCGCTTATAATACCCATTTCACCCGTTATAATTATGACTTAATTCAAATCGACCTAACCATAAGCAAAAGGTTCGAGTTTTTGAGATTACGTTCATGATGAGTCTTTATTTAATTAGGAGAAAATAACATTCGCGCTACTGCCTTTTTTTAGTCTAGTCATCATGGTGTCATTCTCATCCATAGCATTGATAATAAAGATGTTTAAAACACTCGATGTGAGCCAGGGCCTAGGAGCAAAGGGGGTGACTAACTGGTAGGCCTCATCCAATAAGCCCGCTTGTGTTAGAATACCACAAGCCTGTAAACAAAAAAATATGTGTAATTAGCCTCCCTCAATACTCAAGCATCTGTTAGTAAAAAAAATGTGTAATTAGCCTCCCTAAAAAAATATGTGTAATTAGTCAATACACAAGCACTTAACCTTGCGCAAATTAAAAAATAAAAATTCATGCAATAGATTATTTTAAGAGCTTAAGCTCTCACAAACCATGCGACAAACATACCGTTAATCTTTCTCTCATTCTCTTTAGCTAAACTTGCAAAGCATGTATTTGAGCATTTGTGGGATGGGCAACCACACAGTGTCTTTATTTTTAAAGGCCTTAAGGTCCTAAAACTTTAGTATAAGTATTATAATTTTTTTAGTGCAGAGTTTTTTTTTTTTTTTTTTTTTTTTAAGTAGTGTGAGAGGTGTGTCTAATTTAACCTCTTAGATGGGAGAGAGTGCATTTTGTGGGTCTCTTAAATAAAAGGGAGTAAAAGTGTTTTGACACATTCAAATGAAAAATAAAAGTAAAAGTGTTTATCTCGACCTACACATTTTGGCACTCATCCCCAATAAGGGGGAAGTAAATAGCCCCTTAGTGTTGCTAATAGATGATTTAGGATGGAACTAGAAGACTTTAATGAAAGGGAGAAACGAAAGCCTGAACCTGCACTTTAGTGGAGGAAAATCGACTCCTTTAGGGTTTTCACGTTTGATCCCGGATGCCCTTTGTATCCTAATAAAATTAAATCCATTATGGTTTAAAAAACCATTATGGATCGACTCTAAGTGATCTAAACACATAAACCCTAGTTTGATCACAAGAGTTATTAAACCCTAGTTGTCAACAAAAGCAAAACCCCTAAAACCCTAATTAACATAAATCAACCAAAGCAACATAACTAAATTAAAGATTTGATTTTTATGAGAAAAGAAGTAATTACTAAGAACCCTATCTAGGTTATACATGATTAGGGTGGATCTCATACCACTGTAGGATATTGGTGGTCACCCGCATGGTCTATAAAATATGTGCAACGAAAAATAAACAGATAAAGACCATGTAGACCAAACCCCTAGTACACAGATCTCCTAATCAAAGCTATAACCTACTAACACGTATAAAGAGTATTTAGGATTGCTTATTTCTTTATCATGCTATTGTGTAAGCTCCACAACCTTTTCTAATCAACACAGAATCACATGCTTGATCTTCTTGCTTCAATCGACCAGTTAGGGTTTCTTGGGGAGAATCACAACTTGAGTTGCGGCATGTATCCACAGGTATTGCACAGGTGAAATAGGACTACGAACCTATGCAAGTTAGGAGAGTACAAACCTTGGGTAAATAAGTCGATTGGAAGTCGACTTTTGGATCAACTAGAAGTCACCTTAGGGATCGACTCTCGGAGTTAATTTGGATTGGACAAGGGTTTAAACCATTTGGTTCGACGGATCGACTAAAGAGAATGAAGGGATGGAGATTTTAAGGTTTGATGACTGATTAATAAATCCCTTAGGAAGGCCTTTATATTTATAATCTTTCATGAGACACTTTTAATACAATTCGGAAACCCATAATTAACCTTTAAGTGTATTAAGTTGACAACTTCTCAAACTTAATCCCTCTTTATCCCTTTAGGGATATTCGGTCGAAATCCTTACCCCTAATGTTTGTGTATTTTCCTTTTACACTTAATTATATTTATCTCACAGTAAATATATATCTTAGTTAATTAACGTTTTTCCCTTTATGAAAATTTACCGTATTTTCATTTACTCTTTACTTTCAATTATATTAGTCATGTTTTTCTCATTTCCGCTTTCGTGTTTCTTTTAGTGTGCACCGGTGTGACCCTTCAGCATTTTTGTGAAGGCTAATGTAAAGACATTGTTCTTTGCATGTAATCCTTTCAAAGCTGATGTCATCGTCCGTTGCATGCACCACCCCTAATGGTCCTCTTGTAAAGTTTCTGACTGATTGGTGAACCTCGTTTTGTGGTATTTGATGACCCTCTCTATGTAACAAGGTCATCCAACTAGACTTATCTAAGGTGGTTATGGGTTATTTTCGAAACATAAGGTTTTGGGGGTTGTTCACTAGACATGTTAGGCTAAAACTTTGTTAAAAGGAAAAAAATATATGCTTTTTAGGTGAGAAAATGAGTGAAAGTTTGTGAATATTTCGTATCATGTCCCCATGGATGGCACCATGTTTACGTAGAAGATGGTAAAACATGATTATGATGGGTTTTGGAATGGTTGTGTTGTTCGGTTTCCCGTTTAGAACAGTAAGGATCCCGAGATATGATCAAGAATCAAGGGCTGAAGTAACCCTCAAACAAACCAAGTGTGTATGTATTCACTATGTGAATAAGTGTGTGAAAATGTAAAGAGGGTGATCCCTTTTTATATGTGGGATACCTCTCTATTTATAGGGTGGTATTAAGGGTTTTGGAATAAACCCCATGTGGATGATCAACGGATGTGAAAAGCCATGCGTTGATCATCTGACGAGCAAATAAGAATGGTAGTTGGCATTCTTTCCTTGGTTCGTATCAGGTCGTGCCTGTCCTATATTCTTGGTCGTGCGTGATGGAAAATGTAGGTTAATTTTTAAAATTTTCATAACCATTATCGGAAAACATGCAACAAAAGATACAAAAATCCCTACGATGATTTTCTAAGAGCGAGCGATCCATATACAGTTTATAACTAATCAAATAAAAACCACAACACTTGCGTACCTCGTCGTTTGGAGTGGGAGATCAACAAGGACCAAAATAATCTAAAGCAGGACTCCTCATGGTTAAACACACTAGCTCTCAAGCGACTGCAGTAGCGTGCTAGCGCTTGATCAGTACAGCAGCAGAGAACAATCTGATTGTACGATGCACAACACACAAATGTGTTTTCTTGACTGGTGTGCCGCAGCCTAACAAAGCAATAGGAGGGATGATTAGGGTTTTGTGAAATTTCATAATGTCTTAATAATTATCTCTTATATTTATAAGGCTTATGAAATAATTACCAAATTTAAAATGAGATAATTATCAAATAAATAAAAGATAATTACTAAGGTTAAAAAGATACTTATCTTTTCAAACAAGTCAAGCAACCAAGCCCTACCCATCTTACCCTTTGGATGGCCGACAACCTAGTAGGCCCCACAAGAGGTTCTCGCCTCTTGTTGGGTTAAGCCCAATCCCATCCTTTATTTATTTAGTCAACTAGTTAATGCTATTTCGTATTAACTGATCATTTATGTATTTACAATAAATATATAAAGTTGCAATCTCGAGCTACTTTGTGCGACTCCAGTGGATTGTTGATTTAATCATAGCAGTCATAGTATATTTTTCTCCAAGAAATTACTAAGGAAATAAGTAACTGAGTCGTAATCCTAGTGAAAGTGTGAATGGAATCGTGATTTTTCGATTAACGAAGCGCGTCGTGAATAGTGAGTTTGAATTCTACACTAGTGATTATGAAATATAAGCAATAATAAAGAAAATAAGCTAATAAGGCAATAGTGAAAAGCACACGTAAAATAAATCGTTAAGAAATCCTAAAAACACGAAATTACTAGGAAATAATGCACTTAAAAGTCAAACTTAAGGAAAATTGCACCTAAAAAGTCAAACTTAGTTTCTAAAAGTCCTAAATGCTTAAAAAGAATTTTATAAAAAGGAATTATTATTATTTTTTTTATTTTCTTTTATTTATTATTAATTAAAAATTATTTAAAAAGGGAAAGTTAAAGAAAAATAGCAAACTAATTTGGAAAATTCTCAAAAATTACAGAAAACTATTTTATAAGGTACTAAATGAAATGAGAAAAGAATATTTTAGAAAAAGTAAAATTTTACCTAAAAATGCAAAGTCACGGGAAATCCTGAGCCTTTTAAGCAAATTTGAGAAAAACAAGTTCAAATACTAAATTTATAATTTTCCTAGCTTCTATTAGTTAAAAGAAACCTACAGAAAAAAAATATTATATTTTTTTGAATTATAATAAATCCCTTACCCGTCTTATTAAAACCCATACCCATTTCCCATTATAACCCGCTCAACCAAAACCCACATCCCTGGTCAAAATGGAAAAAGTACTATTCACCGTCCCTAACCCCCTTTTACCCTGCAACCCCGAATTAGCCTCACTTAATGGTACTTCTAGAAGACCTGACATGTCAGGGAATGTCGTGAGCATGGATTGCCAGCGTGTAAGTTTGGAAGTGTCTGATTGGTTAGAGCACGTGGAGGCTTGAACCTAGGGCTGAGAATAGAGCTTGTGATGATGGGAACAATCAAGGGTATTCGTGAAGCTTCTGGAAGCCCTGGAAGCCCTAGAAGACCTCTCCTTAGAGGCTATATATACTCCCTCCTCAGTCCTCTCCACACAGAAAAGACATTAGGAGTAGGGATAAGTAGTGTAGCTATAGATTTAGGTTAAGTTTATTTATAGCTTTAGCTTTCATTCAGCTTATGTTTTATGATATTTCTTTAATTTTCAAGTAATTGTAATTCAACTTTTAGTTTAAATAAATTTTCAGTCGTACTTTTCAAATTATGTTTCAAGTTTCACTTAATCTTGCTTACTGATTTTAAATCACCTTATCTACTGTTTTATAAGCTGGTATAAGCTCAATTACAGCTTATTGAGAGCTTATATTTGTTAAATCTTGCTTTTCATCTTTCAAATCATGGCAGCTTCACAGTTAAAGGGGTGTTCGGAATAATGAAATTTTTAGAGACAAAAGTTGTTTTGGTCAAAACCTAAATTTGGAATAGACTTAATCTGATGTTAGAAGTAGTTTATAAGAGTTATTGATCATTTTCATGTAGGTTTAAAGGTTTTGTAAGAGTTTTCCAAATTTTATAGCCTATAACTGATTGAATAAGAAGTTATTGCATAATCAAGGTTGATTGCATTTTGATGGTTTAAAATTGTTCAATATTGTCTATTTTCATTTATTGCATATCTGGTGTTCAAGCTTTATTAGTCTATAATTCCATATTCTCCCATTTTTCTATCCCACTTCACTTTCTTACCTGACCAATCACTCATTTTCATTCACATAACTAGGATAGTTAGAGTTAGGATTAGGATTTAATTTTTGCTATAGGAGTAGTTTGTAGAGAGGTTTTGAGGCTTATTTTTCATCTTTGAGCTTATTTCCTCCCTTATTTCAAGCCTGCAATTAGCTCCTTAGTCCTACAGGCCTGCTACATCAGACAGTCCCAAACAGTCCTTTAGAACTTAATTTTTAAATAAGCAAAAGATTTAATTAGCTTTGCATACTAGTAGCCAGTAGTATAGAATTCACACTTTTGAGCTTACTTTGTAGATTTAAGCTCATTTCCTTGCTTATTATTGAGCTGCAAAACCCTCCCTTAGGACTACAATGCCCTGCACCACATTTTAAAAACGCTCAATCAGCCTTATGTTTTTGATTTTTAGTTTGCTAAATAATGACCTACTTAATCTGAGATTTGGCATAGTGATTATTTGGATGTTTTCCTAGTTGAACCTTATTTTTATAAAATTTTATTTCAGCTTGTGTGTAGATAGTTTATAGCTTGTAGTTAAGCCTTTAGGCTGTTTGATTAGCTTTTATCAGTTTGAGCTTCTTGATTAATTCAGCTTCTTAGTTTGTTTGAGCTTGATATTCTGTTTGCATTAGCTTATTTTAGTTGCTCTTTAGTTGAGATTAGCTTGTTTACTCCAGTTGATTAGCTTTTGAGTCTATTAGGTAGCTTATTGTTTGCATCATCTCCTTATAAGCTCCTTATTGTAATCTGTTGATGTTATGAAGCTTTTCTGAGCTTATTAGAGGTTTTCATACAAAAAGTTTTCACAACAATATTTTCATTTTGCTTGTTTTAACAGTTTTTAAAAAGAAATTTGAAATAAAATTTTTTTTGGCAAAAAGAGGTCAAAGGGACTTGAACCCTGACCTCCTCACCATCCAGACATAGTACCCCTGTCCTTAACTATCTCCCCTATTAGATGTTGCATGCTATGCTTTCCCAAGTTAATTACTTATTAACAGTTTTGCCTTTTATAGCTTATTTCTTTATCTAGCTTCTTTACTAGCTTATTAGGGCCATTTCCCCCTCCTCCCAATTTTCCTAGATACCTTATAGCTTTATAGACTTTCCTACAATTTTTCATAATTTTCCCTTTTAGTTTACTACTTTTAATTAGTTTAATTAGTTTTTCAATCATAATAAATAGAAAAATGTTCAAAAAAATATAATATTTTTTTTCTGTAGTTTTCTTTTAACTAATAGAAGCTAGGAAAATTGTAAATTTAGTATTTGAACTTGTTTTTCTCAAATTTGCTTAAAAGGCTCATGATTTCCCGTGACTTTGCGTTTTTAGGTAAAATTTTACTTTTTCTAATTTTTTTTTTTCTCATTTCATTTAGTACCTTATAAAATAGTTTTTTTGTAATTTTTGAGAATTTTCCAAATTACTTTGCTATTTTTCTTTAACTTTCCCTTTTTTAAATAATTTTTAATTAATAATAAATAATTTTTAATTAAATAATTTTTGACCATTTTACCCTTACTTTTTTCAAATTTTGAGAGGTAAAATGGTCATTTTACATGAAAAAACGGTCACAAAATACACACAATAGACGAAATTCAAAAGGTTTGTGTTATGATAGCAAAAAATAAAGTTGGCTACATAGAACAACAAAAAGTGTCAACTTAGATGCATTTTCAAGTCATTAGCCCTATTAAAAAAGGTTTGGGCATGGTTTTAAGTGAAAGGGTGATGGGATGGGGTGTGTTTATGGGTTGGGTTTTATGGGTTTTGTGAGTGGGATTGAGTTGGGTTTATTTTAAGTGAATTGGCAGATTTTGGTTTAGTGATAGTTTAGATATTTTTCGTTTTCTTGTATTTTTGTTTGCTTTTCTAAATATCTGTATATGCACATTCAAAAATGCAAAACACATATATTTGGCATTTTGGTCGGTTTTTGGTCTTTTTGTTTTTTTTGGTCTTTTTGGTCTTTTTTATTAAGTAAAAGGTATGTGTATTTACACACATACCAATCGTATATGAATGGCAGTAGTTAATTTTGTTATATCATGAATACAATCCTAGAGTTTGCCTCCCACTGTCACATTGTAAGATACCATATGTCGCATTTGGTGACAGTTAGGTGACAGTTGTCATATGCGTGTATGCTACGCGGTCTGAGAAGCTTTCTCGCCCATACGCGGCCAGGGAATGTGTATATGCTTATTAAATGTTGATAATGGGCTTGATTTTAGCATGTAATTAGTGGGTTTGGCCCACTAATATCCATACACTATCAATTATAATCTATATAAATTAAATTAATGTATATGCACGATATTATGAATATCAAAATGAAATACGATTTATTATGATACGTAAATGGATACACAAGATTGTACATATACAAACAACTCATGTTATTCCTCTTTATGTGTTCAAATAATGATATCAGATAAATATTTTTTTTACAATATGCGTTTGATAACGACTCATGTTTTTCAATTCTATTAATTGAACCCGTGTATGCACGGGTTTGAAAATTAAATACGACGAAAATTATTATCAAAGAAAATATAAACATCAAAACGTAAGAACGGGTTACTGTGATATAAATATAAATATACAAGATTGTACATATAACGACTCATGTAAATCCTATTTAAAGTTTAAATGGTGATACATGGAAAAGCAATTTTTTTAACTTTATCTTTCAATTTCATAAGGGTCATACGTTTTATAAAACACGCATTTTGTGTACAATATGATATCCATAATTAAATTTAAAAACAATATCAACTTCAACACAGTGTCAGTTATGCAAAGTAAAATCCTTCATCCAACAAAAATCTACACAATACATTAATCAATAACAATATATAGTGAACAAAATTTATGTAAAACCCGTGCATAATTATAGTTGTGCTCATAACACATTTACGAAACATTAAACACAACAAAATTATTATGTCTTCGTATATTAAACTAAAGTTTTAAAATACATTTGATTATGGATAAATCTCTTGCGTGCGTCGGATTATAACTAGTTAGTATTTATTAAACAATTTTTTTCTTATTAGTCTCGGTTTTTTATACAAACTTTTAATAATTGATCTTTCTTTTTAATTCGATCCTTCTCCTTTTTTGCAAAAGGTAAAATGGAGGGACTTAACATGCAACACTTAATCAAAATTACCTTAAATTGAATCGTAAGTCGGCAAAATCCCATCTCACCCTCTATAAATTCTTTCATAAACTTATAATAACTCACGTTTAGGTTTCTTGCTGGGTACCCAAGTTACATTGTTATCGTTCTAATATTCCAACAGCAATGTCGACTTCTTCTTCATCATCAAAGAAGATCGTGCTCAAGAGCGCAAATGATGAGACGTTTGAGATAGATGAGATAGTGGCGTTGGAGTCACAGGCGATCAAAAACATGATCGAAGATGAATGTGCAGACAATGTCATCCCGCTTGGTAACGTCTCTAGTGAGACCTTGTCGAAGATTATTGAGTACTGTAAGAAACATGCCGAGTCGCCAAAGAAAGGTGATAATGCTGATATCAATGAAAAGGCTGTTGAGGATCTAAAGTCGTTTGATGCTGAGTTTGCCAAACTTGATACGCCCCTTATACAAAATATTCTTCTGGTACGTGTTTTTTTCTTTAAGTAATTCTTATTTGGCCCGGTTTCCTAATGTTTGGTATCCTGTCTAGATTGGTACTAATCGAGTAAAAAATTAGGTTTTTCTTTTAGTATAATGATATCCTTCTCTGGATGAATAATAGCCCAAAGTTATTGGACCCACTAAAAACCTGCACTTAACCTAGAAGATCAAAATATAAGTTATTGCCGGTTCGGTCTTGTACCCCTGTACACTATTAGATGACTTATAAACAGTTGATCAATTTTTGTACAAGTCGCTTTGGTGGATTTTATGCATCAATATACTGCATTATCGTAAATCGTCTTCAGAGTCTTGACACATTGTACTGTTTTCATGCTGTTATATATCTGTTAGTGCATTGTAGTATTTGTTTATTTGTATCAAGTAGATTCGTTGGTGTTGTCCTGAATTTATTAGTAGATGGGTCCTGGTTTGTGAATATTTTGCTAACTAATTTAGTTTTTCTTACATTGTTTCAGGCTGCCAACTTTCTTGACATCAAGAACCTAATTGACCTGATGTGTGTCAAACAATTGCCAACAGGATAAGGGGCAAGACTACTGAAGAAATAAGGGAGATACTTGGCATTCAAAACGATCTCACTCCTGAAGAAGAGGCGAAAGCACGTAAGGAAAATGCCTGGGCTTTTGAGCTTTGAGTAAACATATGCAATTAAAGCTAGAACAAGGTGGTGTTTGTCTTAGCTTTTGTAGTTTAGTTGTGATTCCAGTCCAGATTATAATCCAAAAAACATGACAATTTTGCTATCCACTAGTTTAGGGATTCTTTTAGTTGATGAATTTGTTAGGAATTTACAAATGGCAATACAAATTGTATAATACAGATATTGAACATTACAACAACAACGTGACTGAGGCTTGCAATTTGCAGTATCCTAAAACAGAATTCACCTGAATTTGTGTGACTGTTTTGAGTATTCAACAATCAATTCAAGAACAAAAGCTTTTGATGCCATATATATGGGGTATGAAACGTTTCCACGAACCAAAGCAACTCTTCGACAACACTGTCTAATCTGGGTTATTAAAAATAGATTTTTTAATATTGAGCCCAAAAGCCCCAACCCATCTTTCATTAAGCACTGCTATGGACTTCAATTGGTCATTGGTGGAAAGTCATTATAAAGATATATAAGTTTTAGTGCGGCTCCTAAGTGAGATCAGCTTTTCCATGTTCCAACCGAATTGAGTGTTCGCAAATATGTTTTATGACAATCTATTGTCAGCGCTTGCTGATTCTTATGTTCATCTTGTAGTTCAAGTGATACAGGATCAGGGAGAGACCATGTCTTCAAGTAGTCTTTGAGTCCTTGAAGTGTCTATGGTAGAATCTTGTTGAAATTGTTTACCGACTTATTTATTAACGAGACTTTTATACTTAGACCAACTTATATTAATGTGATCCCGAGCGATCCAAAACGTGATCGTACCATGTTTAGATACGAGCAATTTGGAATGAAAAACGCAGGTGAGTCAGTGTTACCGTAAATCTAGTAAGAGACCATTGAACATTAAAATGACTTAACATAGTATGTTCTTCAATCTTCATTCATCTTTATCGAATTGAGATGGATGATTAATAACTGGCAAAACAGTACTATGGATGTTAATTTGTTAATGCATTGTTATTTGTTTGAAACATGTTCAAGTCATTTCTAAGTGAGTATCGCAGGTGTTGGTTTGTTAGCATTAACCTGATAAAAGGGATTTGCTATCAGGTCTTACTAATTATAATACCTGTGCATGCACAGGGTTTTTAAATTTTTGTTTTGATTATGTATTATTACCGATTAAGAAATGAACCACTTAACATGTTTCAAACAGTTTTACTTAGTGGACTAAAAATAAAAAAGCATATGTATATATGTTATAATCTACTTATTATTTTAGGAGAATGGTTTTGGATTAAAAATTATATTTTATTATTCAAGCAAAATCACATGATGATACTTGACTTGCATGAGATGTTAGTGATATATGCTTTTAGTTTTGCAAACCCGTGCTATCAATTTACGATGTGTTTTGTAATTGTGGTATTTCTTTTACTTATATTTTCGTTAATATATGTAGCATATTTAGATAGCTTTGAAGATTGATTCATTTCCTTGGTTATGAATAATCATCATACCATGTTTACTAATGTACCTTTTTGTTTGAAAATTTGTATTTTCATAAATTTGTGCTATTTACTTCTCATGTTTGATCATAAAATTACCAAATTAACATAGATGCTTACACTATAGTTTTTTTATTACATAAAGAGAAACAAAAAAAATGTAATTGGTAGAACTCAAATTTAATCTTACGATTATTTATAATGTATAAGAATAATTTTTCTCTAAACCCGAATTATATAAATAAATTATTATTACTTGTATAAATAAATTATAAATGCATAAAAATGACAGAGTGCATCCGTAAGTCTTTTAGGATTGTTTGAATCCTTACCGACCTTTCACTTTAATGCAACTTTCTTCAAAATTGGCCTAAATCATCAAGGTAAAACACACCCATATTTTAGACCGTTGGTTGACACCCAAAGTGTTATCAATGACGGTAAACACCTGCTAAGTTTTATTAATTCATTCAAAGACAAATTACACTCCGAAAAGAATTCCTACCATAAAATTCCTCATATAGGCACTAAAACACATATTTGGTACATTAACCTTCCATAACAATCATATGTTGATACTTAATCCTCCTCTAAAAAGCGCACATAACAAATTGCATTACACTTTAGTGTGTGCGATAAGATCATAAAACTGCAAAAACCACTAACATGTTGCATTATAGTGAGGATAACAACAAAGTTAGTCATAACATTGATACGTGTCAATTATAGTATAATAATATTCCAAGGAAATACCGGTTAAAGTAATTCCCGGGTCGTTCTTCCCAACGAAAGCTCAAATGGAAAATTTGAATTATCGAATGGGGAATCGTGTAGTGAAAGTGAGTGGTGAAAGAGTGATAGAGTGAAAATAGCAATCAAGGAAATCAAATATTAACAAACAACAATAAAGCATGCAAAGATTACAAACTAACTATGCACCGAATTGAAAAACGTAAAAACGGAAACGCAACCGTAAAAATTAAAACGTAACGTATTACAAAAAATGACCCTACGAACTTGGAAATATTTTCTAAAAATTAAAAACTAATAAAAAGAATTTTAAGAAAAATAAAAATATTTTTTTGAGTTTTTATTTATTTTCTAGAATTTATTTTGAATTTATTGAATTAAAAGTGAATTTAAAATAAGAAAAATAGAAAAATAAAGTGGAAAATTGAAAATTAAATTCTAAAAATTCTAACTAATTATAAAAGTAATTTAAAAATTATTTTTGTATTTTTCAGAACCTTTTTGAATTTTTTATTGATTTTTGGTATTTAAGAACTATTTAAAAATTGAAAATAATCAAAAGAAATTATTAAAAATAGTAAAAATAGTCAGAAAAATCTGGAAAAATTACAGAAAATCAAAAATATTAAAAAGAACTCAAAATAAAATTTTGAAGAAAATTTGAAAAGCTGGACTGCTTATTGAGTGAAAACTGCTTATCTCAAGTGCTTATTAATAAGAACTTGAGATCTAATCACTATGAAACTATAAACTCAGACTAAGAATGCAACTATGAACTCGGTAAAACAAGATAAGATCAAATTCAAGAACAAATAACCAAAGAAATTCAAAGAGATGAGGCAAATAGCTCAATTATGACAAGCTCTCAATAAGCAGTTAAGACTGAAACTGTAACAGAGTTTAAGCACAACTATATACTAACCACTAATTGACTTAGAACAAACAGTTAAACACAATTATGATCTCTCAAAATACTTACAGTATGCAGTTATTTCAATTAAACTAGGCTATTTCAAGCAAACTAATGTACTAGTGCAATCAGCTCTCAAAATGGGCTAAAACCTATGGAACAACACAAACTTAATCTCAGCTAAAAATCCCAATGAAATAGCAAATGAATTAAGATCTAAACCAACTCAAACTTATGTAACCAATACAACAGATGATCAGATCAGCTGTATAAACTGAAATCCTCAATTCTCAATAAATGGCTAATCCAAATACCCCTAACTGATGCAACAGTGAATCAATTTTAAACAAAGGATTGCACACTTGTATTCAAATTCCCCTGATAACAAGCTGATATACTAGAACTTACAAACAACCTTTCGCCAAACACAACTAATGGTGATAGAAGCAAACTAGTTGTGATGCAATTCTTTTAACAATGAACTACCAAACCTCAAGGCAAACTGAGATGAATATGCATTCTACAATGAATCAGGAAAACTAAACTCGATACAAATTTCAAACAAGAACAGATCCAAACCAATTTTAATTGCTCACAATGATTCAAACTCTCAAATGGAACAGTGAAACAAAGAATTGATGCACCAATACAGCCAACTAACAACTGTTTTACCTATATCTAGTTAAGCCAAACAGCCCTATAAAACCTGATATAACTAAGAAATAATGCAAACAACCACAATTTTCCAAATTACTAACTCAACAATCTAATCAAACACTATGTAAAGCTAAATGAACAACTAAATTTAACTTGTATCAAGAGGTAAACAAAATGACAGATCCAAACATTCAAATACTTAAACAGATTATACTAGAAATCTATAATACACCTAAACTACTCAATACCGATGAACAAATCAACCAATTCTACACCACTAGAAGCAATTCAAACAGCTAATAACAACTAATACAAACAATTACCCAGAAACTCAGAGATTATCAACTGAATAAGCAAATTTGAGAACTAGACTTACAAATGCTCTTCCTCTCAGCTCAAAATAGAGAGGTTCCTAAGTCGCCTATCTCTAGATAGGCTGATTTCAATTGGATCTGTATCAGCTTATCATCACCACAGCAACTTATCATCATATTCAAGTTCTTGACTGATTACTCAAATTTAATTCCAATAATAAGCTAAAAAGCTTATATGGAACTTTCAAAAGAAAAATAAGCTCATTGTAAGCTATACTAATATTTTTTTAATTTTTTATTTTTTATGAAAATACATGTAAGACTGACTAAGAGTTATTTATTGATTTAACTTCCAACAAAATAAGTAGAATTATAAAAAGAGTAAACAAAATAATCTGAGAACTTAAAACAATTAACTAGAATAAGCAGTAATAAGATAACAAAATAAGCTGAGATTAACTGAAATAGAACTTTTATTGAAATTCAAATGAAAAATTACATGATCTAATCTATATTACAAAGACTGAATAAAATTTTTGCAGCATAACTCTACTCTAGAAAATTACATCAAAATGAGCTAAAATACAACCTATTTATAGGGAGTGAGGGTGAGGAGCTCACGGATTGCCAGGTTGGCAATCCGTGTGAGTTGTGTTTCTTGATAGCCTCTGAGCACCGTTTGATCACTTCTAATCATTAGCCCTTTAATTTCAACCATCAGATCATCATTCATGACGCGTTCAACCCAATAGAAGCCTGCCACGTTACCCCCTCGTGTGCTTCTTTGGATTCACTGACACCTTCTGACCTCATCCACAGCTTCTAGAAGCACTTTGAATTGACCACAGTACCCTTAATCTCTGTTAATTTGATTAATTGAAAAGTGAATAGTAACTAGGGGTCTTGGGAGGAAATGGTTTCTGGGTAAAAAGTGGGGTAAAAATGATTTGGGGGAAAAATTAGGCGCGGTGTGTTTTATTGGTTTTGCCTTTGACTAATTGACCAAGCTGATAACTGGGCTCGGGTAATATGTTTATGGGCTTGGGTTTTTGGAGTTATGTAACTTTGTGAATTGGGTAATAACTTTGGACCAGGCCTATGTTAGTTATTCAGATTTTTTTGATAGATGAAAATTACAAGGACATTTTGTGTAAATTCCAAATTTCAAGGGTAAATTCTGCCAGTCATTGAGAAGTATATCCAAGTGCTCATTTTGCCAATCTTTGATTCTCAAAGGATGATTTTGATATTTGAGCACAATTATGATCTTTCCTTGAAAATTTCTTCCCCGGCTCCAGCTTTTTACCAACTTCCACTCTCGTGCTTGTTTTCCGGTATTTCTTGTGATTTTTCATCAATTTCTGATTTATCCGAACCTGCATAACACAAACACAAAAACATATGTTTTCTTGGCAATTATTAGCTCAGATAGTCATATTGGGTTGGTATTTGGCCATAAAATGGTGAGTAAATAAGCACTCACCAAAATCCCCCCGACTAAAGTATTGCCGTGTCCTCACGCAATGTGATCAATTCACGCTCTTGAGATAAATAATTTCGATACTCTTTTTACTAACTTTGAAAAGTAGCAAGGCGGTTCAAAAGAGATTACAAAATCATTTATTCCCAAAAACGCTCCGTTTTCCAAAATTTTCCTTTTATTCCTTTATTCCTCTTTCACTTTCTATCTTTGTACTTTTCCATAATTCACACTTGTGACGGTTTGTTGAACTTTCATTATCTTGCAATAATTATTAGGGTCAACGAGTAGAAACACTTCTTTTAAGAAGCGACCATACGGTTAAAATTCGTCATCCTTGATTTTTCACGAGTCCCCAAACTAAGCGTACAAACGAGATCACAGCTTATCTACAAATTAGATGCTAACACTACTCATAACAGTTACTTGTGAAACTTCTTACTCCCATTTCCTAGGTTTGTATCTCAATATTTTTATTTTTGTTGAGAAATGAATTGCTTCATATTTTCTCGTTTCGATAATTTTTAAGTCCGATAGTGATACCTAAGTTAAAACGATAAATAGTTATTCATTTTCTCTTAAGAACCACTGCAATAGAAATTCGGTCCACATCAAGGAATTAGGGTACATACAATATCAAGAATATAAGTTGCGGAGTACAATCACGTGCACCTCATGTGACTGATTACTAATCACTTATCACATGCACCTCACGCGCCAACAACTTATTTATACATACATAGCTCTTATTAAACAATACTTCAACTTTCACTTTTTTCATTTCTCTCTTTTTTCACTTTTTTTTTTTTTTTTTTTTTCATACTTTTCATTTTTTTCTTTCTTTACTTTTTTCTCAACATCAATGGAAGCTTATCGGGTAGCTCCAAAACCACATAGATAATCAACTTTTGACTTTTGATTTTTTCACTTTTTGGCTCTTATTTTTTTTATGTTCCTTGATATGTACCCAACTTCTAAAGCAAAAATTCTCTTAAGAAAACAAAGAACTAAATATTATTCAAACCGAAATACCACTAATTAACCTAGAACATCTATTATATATTGGTGTCGTTTCTGATGGGAGTAAAAAGCCACAAGTACCTCTTATGAGCTCTAAAGAGAACCACTACTCCACGTTTAGCATCTAACTTCTAAATAAACTCTATCATTTCTCGCTCTTCGCAATTTAAGATTCCAAATAATGAAACCCGCGAATACTTAGCCGATAATCAGCCACGCATATATAAAGTCAATTACGGAAACTTGCAAATTCTAGAAGAAGAATTCGCATTTTCTAGCTCCTGATGTAAAAGACTAGCGAAAGCTTTTAAGCTGCGCATGTATAAAGTCAAGTACGGGAACTTGCAGATTCTTAAGAAAGAATTCGCATTTTATAGCTCCTTGTGTACAAAACTAGCACAAGCTTATGTGATCATCATTGGTTAAGGGAACAAGCTAGGGCTCAACACGCCCGGTCAAGTCAAAATATTTATTCCTACTCTCGCCAGCAAGAAAGTCAACAAGGTGTCAAAACACTTATTCAAACTTTATTATATTTTTGCACAATTTTTTTCAATTTTTTCTCATCTTTTTGTGCTTTTTCATCAAAATTTTTGAAATTTTCTCATTTTTTCAATTTTTTTATTTTTGGTGGAAAAACGGAGTTGCGAGAGTTCACGACATGTGAAAAATGCTAGGTCAAAATCGAATCGAAGATTCACCCTCCCCCCGACTAGAACGAAACATTGTCCTCAATGTTTGATGGGTTAAGGTAATCCTAACAAAATTCTAGGCCGTTTATTAATTATGCCAAAGAAAACGTTAGTCGATAAGATTTAACGGATATAGGATTTCCAAGTAGCACCGATGAATGAGACTCCAAGTGAAGAGATAACGAGCACGAGAGTCATCATAAATCATGGACAATCCTGAACAAACATCACAAACAACCACGAAACACAAGAGTAGAAGAGGCACCCCCTCCTCACATTAGGTGTTAGAAAAAGAAAATAAGAAAATGAAATTGGATAAGCATGGGTTGCCACCCACGAAGCGCTTGTTTTTGTTCACCGAGTCACATGAGCTTGACTCGATCCCCGAATTCAATTGTCCTTGGGGAAAGTTTGGAGATCCGGGACTACCATAGTCGGTATATCCCCTCCAAAGTAATGTTTCAACCTATGACCATTCACCTTAAAGTTGGGACCATTTTGTTGAGCTAACTCAATGGTTCCATAAGGGAAAACTTGGGTTATTGTGAATGGTCCAGACCAACGGGTTTTAAGCTTTCCCGAAAATATCTTTAACCGAGAATTGAAAAGTAGCACTTGATCACCAACGTTAAAAACGCGGTCTTTGATCTTGGCATCATGAATTCTTTTCGTTTTCTCTTTGTAAATCAAAGAATTCTCGTAAGCTTGATCACGGAGTTCTACTAACTCATTCAATTGAATTTTTCTATGATCACCCGCGGTTTTCAAGTCAAAGTTGGCATGTTTTAAGGCCCAGTAGGCCTTGTGCTCTAGTTCAATGGGCAAATGACAAGCTTTCCCGTAAACCAGCTTATATGGTGTACACCCAATTGGGGTCTTGTAAGCGGTCCGGAAAGCCCATAATGCATCCTCTAATTTGTCGGCCCAAGAGGCACGATGTTCACCTACGGTCCTTTCAAGTATACGTTTTAAACCACGATTGGAGACCTCAACTTGACCACTCGTTTGTGGATGATAAGCCGTGGAAAGACGATGTGTGACACCATATTTAAGCATAACTTTCGCAAATTGATCATTGCAAAAATGGGTCCCACGATCGCTTATGACGGCTCGAGGTGCTCCAAATCGGGCAAAGAGACTCTTTAAAAACTTAACAACCACTCGGGCGTCATTGGTGGGGAGCGCTTTCGCTTCAACCCATTTTGATAAGTAATCGACGGCCACGAGGATATATTTATTACCCCTAGACGACGGGAATGGCCCCATGAAATCGATGCCCCAGACGTCGAAGATCTCACAAACTTGAATCGCATTTTGCGGCATTTCATCTTTTTGAGAGATTTTCCCTTGACGTTGGCATGAGTTACATGTTTTCACTAATTCATGGGCATCCCGATATATCGTCGGCCAATAGAAGCCGGAATCGAAAACCTTCTTAGCGGTGAAATTGGCACCACGGTGTCCCCCCGTGGGTCCACTATGAGATGCCTTAAGTATTTCAACGGCATCCGTACCGTGAACACACCGCCGGATCACTTGATCCGCACAGACTTTGAACAAGTAGGGGTCGTCCCAAAAATAATGTTGTACATCTTTGAAGAATTTCTTCTTTTGCTGGGACGACATCCCTTGTCTAATGAAATTCCCCGCATGGTAATTCGCAAAATCGGCGAACCATGGGGTACTTTGGTCTATTTTGGTCACACTCCCAAGTGTCTCGAGAGGAAAAGCATCATTAATTTCCTTTTTCTCGAGAACACTTTGATGGGGGTTTTCAAGTCTAGAAAGGTGATCGGCAGCAAGATTCTCAGCTCCTTTCTTGTCTCGAATTTCAACTTTGAATTCTTGAAGGAGGAGAACCCACCGCATTAAACGTGGCTTTGCATCTTGTTTAGCCATTAAGTACTTTAGGGCTGAATGGTCCGTATACACTATGCATTTTTTAAGTAGCAAATAAGACCTAAATTTCTCAAAAGCATAGATGACCGCCAACATCTCTTTTTCGGTGGTTGTGTAGTGATGTTGGGCATCATTCAAGGTCTTTCTTGCATAGTGTATAGGCTGAAAATATTTGTTCTTACGTTGCCCCAGAACTGCACCAATGGCATAATCGCTAGCATCGCACATTAGCTCGAAGGGCAAGTCCCAGTCGGGGGCAATTAAGACGGGAGCCTCCGTTAACTTCTTTTTAAGAATATGAAATGCTTCGATGCATTCATTTGAGAAGTTAAACGGAGCGTCTTTTTCTAAAAGGTGGGTCAGAGGCCGGGCTATTTTGGAAAAATCTTGAATAAAACGTCGGTAAAAGCCTGCATGACCAAGGAAACTTCGAATTCCTTTAACGGTAGTCGGGTGTGGTAATTTAGCAATAACATCGACTTTTGCCCGATCCACCTCAATTCCAGATTTGGATATCTTATGGCCGAGGACTATTCCCTCTTTAACCATGAAGTGGCACTTTTCCCAATTTAGAACTAAATTAGTGTTTTCACACCGAACTAGCATACTTTCTAAATGGGAAAGGCAAGAGTCGAAAGAATTTCCATAGACGGAGAAATCGTCCATGAACACTTCCATGGTTTTTTCAATCATATCGGAGAAAATGGCCATCATACACCGTTGAAACGTGCCTGGAGCGTTACATAAGCCAAAGGGCATTCTACGATAGGCAAACGTTCCATATGGGCAAGTAAAAGTGGTCTTTTCTTGATCCTGGGGATCAATGGGAATTTGAAAGTACCCAGAAAAGCCATCGAGAAAACAATAGAACTCATTTCCCGCTAAACGTTCAAGCATCTGGTCCATAAAAGGAAGCGGGAAATGGTCTTTACGTGTCGCATCATTCAATTTGCGGTAGTCGATACAAACTCTCCATCCGGTCACAAGTCGAGTCGGTATAAGCTCATTATCGTCATTCTTCACAACAGTGATTCCGCCCTTCTTCGGCACACAATGAACAGGGCTAACCCATGAACTATCCGAGATTGGATAAATCATTCCAGCATCAAGAAGTTTAATAACCTCCTTTTTGATCACTTCATGGATTTGTGGATTAACCCGTCGTTGTTGCTGAACGGAAGCTTTGTGATTATCCTCTAGAAGAATCTTATGAGTACAAAATCGAGGGTCGATTCCCTTAATGTCGGATATTTGCCAAGCAATCGCACTTTTATGCTTCCGAAGCACATCTAAGAGTCGTAACTTCTCCTCATCTTTAAGACCTTTTGAAATTATAACTGGCAATTTTTCATTTTTTTCCAAGTATGCGTATTCGAGATGAGGAGGCAAATCCTTGAGCTCGAGCTCCGGAGGATTCTCAATAGACGGCTTAACTTCTTTTACGTCTGCCATTTTTAAGTCAACCGGAGGGGAAGAAACAATCGGTTTTTCATTTAACAATTTTTCAATTAGTAAAATGTCCCCCTCCGGATCAAAGTTGTTATTATCAAATTCCGGTGAAAATGATTCGTTTGCAAGACAAGCATTGATTTCTTCCCAAGCGAGATCACTTCCCTTAAACGGAGTAAGGGAAGGGGAAGAATCGGAGATGATTGGTTCAAAAGAAGGAATGGGATTGCCACTCGAAGCATTATCGGTAAAACCAAGAAATTCTTGAGCATACTCCTCCGTAAGTTCATCAATAACATCGATACGGTTGATGGAAGAAACATCGAAATCGGAGGAGTATCTCGCGGTTTGATCAAGATTAAAAGTGACGGCTTCGTTTCCAACACATAAAGTAATCTCCTCATCATAAACATCAATTAAAGCACGACCGGTCCTTAGGAAACCTCTCCCGAGAATGAGAGGAACCCGTGGATCGGCATCGAAATCAACAACCACAAAATCCGCAGGGAAATGAAATTTCCCAACATTGACAAAAATATCCTCAGCTATGCCAATTGGACGAGACGTAGATCGGTCGGCAAGCTCGAGGGTCATAAGCGTCGGTGTCAAGTTAGGAAGAGACAACTTTTTCCATATCGACAATGGCATAAGGTTAATGCTAGCACCAAGATCGGCCAAAGCGAAGCATTGAACCATACCCGGAAAATTACATGGTATAAGAAACTTGCCAGGGTCTTCAAGCTTTTCGGGTAGCTTTTTAAGAAGAACCGCTGAGCAATTCTCGTTCATTTGAGTCCGTGACATTTCAAAAAGCTTTTCTTTATTATTCAAAAGACTTTTTAGCATTGAAGCAAATTTCGGCATCAAAAGTATAGCATCCGCGAGACTTATATCGAAATGTAATTCTTGAAAAATCTGATAAAACTTCTCCATTTGGTTTTTATCTTTCTCGCGGTGCTTTTGTTCATTTAGGCGTGATGGATATGGTAACTTTGTTTTGACGGGTGTTTCGTTTTCATTATCATTAACGACCTTTTCTTTTCCCTTAGACGTCGGGACCACCGGAGGTTGGATGTTCTCGGTCCTTCCATTATTACTAGGAATTTCCGTATCCGTTGTCGCCTCGGTTTCACGGACGACTACCTTAGGAGGTAGAGAAGAAGAGGTAGTCGGAGCCGTTGGTCCATCGATAACAATTCCACTCCTAGTCGTGATCGCTTTTGCATCGCCCCTCGGGTTAGCGATCGTGTTGCTAGGCAACGTTCCAGAGCCCGAGGGTCGATCATTTAAACGCTTGTTGAGATCATTGATTTGATTAGCTAACAACCTTGTTGTTTCCTCTTGTTTTGTCATAAAAGCTTGTTGGTTTTGAATCAATTGCTTAATCAAATCTTCCGTGGGCGACGGATTCGGAGCAACAACTTGATTTTGATTATAATTTTGCCCACGGTTTTGAAAATTGCCATTATTTTGAAAATTATTCCCTTGAGGCGGGCCTTGTTGAAAATTTCCCCGATTTTGATTTTGTTGAAAATTCTGATTTTGTCCTTGAAAACCATTATTTCCACGGTTGTGATTTTGATTGTTGTTGAATTGATGATTCCGGTTTTGCACATTATTGTTTTGATTCACTTGATTAGGTTGATTAAACCCGGGTGGTCCATGATGTTGGCTCGGACGGTAGCTGAGGAGATTACGGTCTCCTTGAAGAGGTGGGTAACCGTTGCCACCCATATTTGCAGCATACACGTTCTCTTGAACAAAAGAGCCGGTCGTCGGACATTCATAATAAGGGTGTGGACCACCACAAGTAGTACAACCTTGATTAATGACATTGACTTGTTGACTTGATTTTTCCATAGATATTGCATCGACTTTCTTTGTTAAGGCCAAAATCATACTTTTAACTTCATCATTATTTTTCTCATTACTGGGCATTGGAAGCTTATTTCTTGACATTCTAACACGAGCCTTATTTTCAATTATCGTGAAGGCATCATTTGTATTCCTAGCCAACAAGTTACCACCCGCAGCAGAATTGAGTGAATCTTGATCAATATAAAACAACCCATTATAAAAAGTATCAATCTGCTGAAGGTCGGTAAACCCATGGTTAGGACATTTTTCCAACAAATCTTTGAAACGATCCCAAGCTTCACTAAACGATTCATCAAAAGCTTGTTGGAATCGAAAGATTTGGGAACGGAGATTAGAAGTTTTAGAAGGAGGATAGAAATGATTCACAAACTTGGAAGCAAGGTCATTCCAAGTGTGAATTGAGTTAGGCGGTTCCTTTTCCAGCCAAGTCCGGGCTGCTCCTTTTAAGGAGAAAGGAAACAACTTCAATTTCACCACATCGTGAGGCACTTGGTTCATTCTAATCGTCTCAGCGATGTCGGTGAAATTTCGGATGTGTGCATAGGGGTCTTCGTTATCAAACCCGTGGAATGATATACCCGTGATCAAATTAAGTAATTCGTGATTAATCTCAAAATTGGCATTGATGTCCGGAATCACAATTGCTCTCCTCACACCATTAAATGGTGATTGGAGTTGTTCTTCCATCGGACGCGGATCAAATGCCGGTTGTTGTCCCATCGGCGGGATAACATTGTGCTGCGGACCACCCATCGGCGGGGGTCCGTTGTGTTCGTTTTGGTTCATCTCCTCCTCTTCAAGGAAATGAACCCGACTCGTATGTCGTAAAACCCGCTCGGGGTTAGAGAACGGAGACGTAAGACTCTCAAACGAAGAACGGGTGTGCATACACCACGAACAAAATTAAAAAGAAAATGAAAAATAAAAGAGAAAAGAAAATCTTTTTGTTTTTTATATTTTTTTTCACAAAAACTTATTATTTCTTTTGTTTTTCTTTTCTTAAAACGTAACGTTAATCGAAAACCGTTTCTTTCAAAACCACGCGCGACGGGACGGGAGAGAAGAATGGATCTCTCTTCAGCTAGCAATTTAATGTCTTAGCTATCCGTATTTCCCGCTTATTCGGTTGTAGTAATTGAAATAGTCCGATAAACAACTAAATTACGTTTTCGTTATATTGCGAGACTTATTTGGTTTACAACGCCCTTTCTTGCGATCGAGTCGAGGCTGTAACTTTTATTATTTTTTTTGGTATTTTGAAAACACTTTAGTAAAAGTGTTTTTGATTTTTCAATTTTTATAGAAATATATATACAAAGTAGAAGAAGGCTTATCAAAACACGATTTTCCAAAACAATTATTCAAAAATTCACTTTAAGCCTTCCCCGGCAACGGCGCCAAAAATTTGATACGTGTCAATTATAGTATAATAATATTCCAAGGAAATACCGGTTAAAGTAATTCCCGGGTCGTTCTTCCCAACGAAAGCTCAAATGGAAAATTTGAATTATCGAATGGGGAATCGTGTAGTGAAAGTGAGTGGTGAAAGAGTGATAGAGTGAAAATAGCAATCAAGGAAATCAAATATTAACAAACAACAATAAAGCATGCAAAGATTACAAACTAACTATGCACCGAATTGAAAAACGTAAAAACGGAAACGCAACCGTAAAAATTAAAACGTAACGTATTACAAAAAATGACCCTACGAACTTGGAAATATTTTCTAAAAATTAAAAACTAATAAAAAGAATTTTAAGAAAAATAAAAATATTTTTTTGAGTTTTTATTTATTTTCTAGAATTTATTTTGAATTTATTGAATTAAAAGTGAATTTAAAATAAGAAAAATAGAAAAATAAAGTGGAAAATTGAAAATTAAATTCTAAAAATTCTAACTAATTATAAAAGTAATTTAAAAATTATTTTTGTATTTTTCAGAACCTTTTTGAATTTTTTATTAATTTTTGGTATTTAAGAACTATTTAAAAATTGAAAATAATCAAAAGAAATTATTAAAAATAGTAAAAATAGTCAGAAAAATCTGGAAAAATTCCAGAAAATCAAAAATATTAAAAAGAACTCAAAATAAAATTTTGAAGAAAATTTGAAAAGCTGGACTGCTTATTGAGTGAAAACTGCTTATCTCAAGTGCTTATTAATAAGAACTTGAGATCTAATCACTATGAAACTATAAACTCAGACTAAGAATGCAACTATGAACTCGGTAAAACAAGATAAGATCAAATTCAAGAACAAATAACCAAAGAAATTCAAAGAGATGAGGCAAATAGCTCAATTATGACAAGCTCTCAATAAGCAGTTAAGACTGAAACTGTAACAGAGTTTAAGCACAACTATATACTAACCACTAATTGACTTAGAACAAACAGTTAAACACAATTATGATCTCTCAAAATACTTACAGTATGCAGTTATTTCAATTAAACTAGGCTATTTCAAGCAAACTAATGTACTAGTGCAATCAGCTCTCAAAATGGGCTAAAACCTATGGAACAACACAAACTTAATCTCAGCTAAAAATCCCAATGAAATAGCAAATGAATTAAGATCTAAACCAACTCAAACTTATGTAACCAATACAACAGATGATCAGATCAGCTGTATAAACTGAAATCCTCAATTCTCAATAAATGGCTAATCCAAATACCCCTAACTGATGCAACAGTGAATCAATTTTAAACAAAGGATTGCACACTTGTATTCAAATTCCCCTGATAACAAGCTGATATACTAGAACTTACAAACAACCTTTCGCCAAACACAACTAATGGTGATAGAAGCAAACTAGTTGTGATGCAATTCTTTTAACAATGAACTACCAAACCTCAAGGCAAACTGAGATGAATATGCATTCTACAATGAATCAGGAAAACTAAACTCGATACAAATTTCAAACAAGAACAGATCCAAACCAATTTTAATTGCTCACAATGATTCAAACTCTCAAATGGAACAGTGAAACAAAGAATTGATGCACCAATACAGCCAACTAACAACTGTTTTACCTATATCTAGTTAAGCCAAACAGCCCTATAAAACCTGATATAACTAAGAAATAATGCAAACAACCACAATTTTCCAAATTACTAACTCAACAATCTAATCAAACACTATGTAAAGCTAAATGAACAACTAAATTTAACTTGTATCAAGAGGTAAACAAAATGACAGATCCAAACATTCAAATACTTAAACAGATTATACTAGAAATCTATAATACACCTAAACTACTCAATACCGATGAACAAATCAACCAATTCTACACCACTAGAAGCAATTCAAACAGCTAATAACAACTAATACAAACAATTACCCAGAAACTCAGAGATTATCAACTGAATAAGCAAATTTGAGAACTAGACTTACAAATGCTCTTCCTCTCAGCTCAAAATAGAG
>JARVZY010005480.1:0-29906 GCA_030686995.1 Artemisia argyi | reverse complement strand
AACAAAATATGCGGCAGTCATAAACACAAATTCACCCATGTACTTCTTATCTTAAATCTAACGACAAACACCTTTTTGTCTTCTCTAATTCAGTCGAAACAATCAAGAATACACTCGGGTTCAAGATCTTTTAACGTTACACAATTTGAAAAAAAAATTAAAAAGTAAAAAACCGGACCATCAAACATTTCCAACATTTCCAACAAAGTCTCGGCTTCAAGATCTTTTAACAAGGTCTCGGGTAGGTGTTGTTGTTTTTCGTTTATAGATCGATGATGAGTTTGCTTTCGAGGCGTTAAGATCTTCAGAGGTCTTACAATCTATTATGAAATACGAAAGATAAACACTGAGATGGGCTGTTCTTCTTCTTTGCCTTTTCTTTTCTTGTTCTTGTTTTTGTTTTTGTTTTACATGGGTTAAGATGTAGTAGGCATGTGGTTATGAATACTTTTTTACTTCGATTGACTTTTTGCTTTTTTTCTTATATATATGACTATGACCTGTGGTTATGAATACTTCGATGGTGGTGGAGTCGGATTAAGTTGGTGAATGGTGATGGTGAGGGTAGTATGTTTTTGTCTTTGTTAGGCTTGTGGTTTGTAGTTACGATTTACTGGAAGGTTTGGGAAAATTTGAAGGATTTATTGTTAATTTTTTTTTGATTACATAATTTGTTATATGAAGATGAAAAGTAAAGTTGATTATGGAGGGTTGTACATTATGTTTTAGTAATTGTAATAATAGGTCCAGGGGTGTTTTAAATGCTATTTAATGTATAATTGTAAGATTTTGGTCTGAATTTCGAGTTATGCTTGTTTTCATTGTACACAATGTTTTGCTTGTTGTAATTCTGAAAAATCTTTGCTTTTAAGTGTTGTAAACATTGCATAATTTGAATTTTTTGAGAGAGAGTCATTTGTCTATTATATGTAGTATAGATATACATTTATTGGGCTATTTTGCCAAACCTAACATGCCCCCACTGTAGAAACCATTTAGGACGGGTCGGGTTTGGGCGGGGCGGGGCGGGACTAACGACCGTTAGTCCCTATAGCGTTATAACTAACGACCGTTAGATATTTAACGGCTGTTAGCTAACGATCGTTATCTTTAACATTTTCTTTAAAAATTCATACGAAATTGGTCCTTCATCTCAGAAGTCCGTTGCATATTTAGTCCTCTCATAATTTACATAATTGGTCCTTCATGTTATACGTCCATTGCAAAGTCAGTCTTTAGTTACTAAATTGACGTTAAGTAGCTACCGACCGTTATTACACTTTCCCTATTCGGAAAACACTCCGCGGCAACGCGCGATTTTCCAACTAGTTTAAGAAGAAAATTAAAAATGTGTATTTAGACGAATGCCATCCAAATCCACCACCACTATCCTATTTTCTTATGTTAAAAAAAAAAAAAAAAAAAAAAAAAAAAAAAAAAAAAAAAAAACCTCTCCTATTTTCTTGTTTGACTTGGTCAGCCATATACAAATGAGTATTGATTGGCACACTCATATTTTTGATCCGCACACTCAAATGTACAACCTTTAAAAGCAGCATGTGATAAATATACAACTGTGTAAAGCACAGCTTTGAGTGTGCAAATCAAAATTGGGAGTGTGCAAATCATTAGCCTATACAAATAAACAATTGGGTAGTTTCTACTTCATAAGCTTATATCACAAGTTTCATAAGTTGTACTATTAAGTCACCACATAGACTAGTTGTACATTTTGCCTCAAACTTGCAACCTCATCACAAAATTCCAACAATTCTCATATCTTTGGTATGGAAAGAAATGTATCTATCATTTATCTCAATACTAAAATTATACATGCTGCACCATGATAGATATACATCTCACGTGAAAAAAAAAAAAGAAAAAAAGTTTTTTAATTCTAGATATTGGTTTGAAACCAGAAGTATTCAAGCATTAGTTTGCAAGGGAAACAATCTATAACAAGCTAAATCCCTTAGTTTTATTTAATGAAACATGTATTAACACTTAATTTATAGGATCTAAACGCCGTTGATTGGTAAAAGCTTGACTTTCAAACCATATTTCATTTGTAGTATGACTGAATCACTTGGACAAACCTTATGTCCCTCCACCAATTCCACATGGTAACGAGAAATGATCGAAGCCGCCACCATTTTGATCTGAATCAAACCCATTTCTTTACCCAAACATGTCCTTGGCCCTGCATGAAACGCCGTAAATTTATACGACGGTTCATGTTTTATCCCTCCATCTTTTGTAAACCATCTTTCGGGCTTAAACTCCATACAATCCTCGCCCCATATATCTTCCATTCGTCCCATTGAATAAAAACACAGAATAATCCTTGTGTTCTCATCAATAACATGACCGCTTGGAAGCACGTCTGCCTTCAATGGAGCCTTATGCTCTAAAGCAACCGGTGGATATAACCTTAGTGCTTCACATATACCTCCATGAAGATATTTGAGTCTATATAGCTCTTTTACACCCCATTTCTCACCAATCTCAGCTCGGATCTTTGATTCTACAATCGGGTTTTGGGCAAGGAGATAAAAGAACCACGAAAGAGCCGTGCTCGTGGTGTCTCTCCCCGCAATCATTAGATTAAGTATTGTGTCCCTTGAAAACTTTCTAACGTCCCTTGGCATCCCACTCTTTCCTTCAAAACCTCTAACTAAGGATGTTAACAAACCAGTCTCTTTATCATGCACCATTCCGACCCTGTCTTGTATTCGAGACATACAGTCATATATAAACTCATCGAAAGCCTTTGTCGCTTCATTCATCTTCTTCTCTTTTCCTAGTCTAAATCTCTTTTGCAACTTCCAAACTTTCTCTGGCAAGACATGTCTCCATAAAAGAGCTTCTTCAGCGTCTGTGAATGCCTTTTCGCATGGAATGAATGGTAAATCTATAGATAGGCTTTCAGGATCATAATCTAGAAGCAATAGAGATATCACATCAAATGTAAACCTTTGAAATATCTCTTGCAAGTCTATTTCTTGATTACACGTGGACACAAACTCAAGGATAGGAAGAAGCCCATTCTCGACTTTGTTTACAATAGTTGTTTCTAAAAGAGATTGAAAGTCAGGGTGTTTAAGTAGAGACATGGTTGTTCTCCTGTGGATTTCCCATAACTCGTGGTCCGAGTTAAAGATGCCATCTCCAAGGAGATCAAACATGTTACGAAACTCAGGACCTTTAGGATAGTTTGGAAAGTTTTTGCTTAACATATAGTGAATATTGGAAGGGTCAGAAGTTAGGAGCATGTCTATATTTGCAAACCAAGGACCTTTAAGCAAGAAAGTAGCATTACTAAGTTTGACAATATCCGTCACGAAATCGTGGATACGGTGACAATTTAGGAGGATATCCGGTGTCATGCCAAGAACGGGCCAATTGGTAACAGGGAGGCACCTCCGGTAAAAAAACACGACACCGGATATCAACAAGAGAATGAAAAGGAGAAGGGTATCCGAGTAGTAGACTGAAGCCATGTGATTATTGAGAGAAAATTATCGAACTAGGTTGAAGACAAACTTCTATAAATAGTACAAGATCGATTGATAAACGCATGTGAGAAGGCTTTGTATTTTTGCTTTGATAGCTAATAATGGAAAGGACATAGGGCCGGCAGCCTTTGCTAGCTCTAACTCGTTACCTTGCAAACAAATGATTGAGTTTATGTATACGTACGTACATTGAATTTCATTTTTGAAAAAAATTTATATAACTGAAAAAATGTTTTCTTTTCTTACCAAAAAGATGTTGTGAATGAAAATTAGTTATTACTTGTTCCAACGTATGTATGGACTTGGATTTTTTTTTATCTAAAAGTACTCTAAGTACTCGAATTTCAACTAATGTAGTTCATATATAGTGTTGCTATTACTTACTACCTCCGTTTCAAAATTATTGTCCTCTATTGACTTTTTCAGTAATTACTTTTCAACTTTGACCTTAATTATTTTTATCAAAATATATAAACTATAAATATATAAATAAATGCACGGTTACGTACTCATAATGTTAATTGCAAAATTATAGTATTAATTCTTAATTATCTTTAATTAAAGATTAATGATTCATCGAAAATAAAATATCACGATTGTGAGACTTTTATTTCATCCACATGCATGAGTATGGTGCCACAAGCAAGACGGGTTGAAAATTACGTTTGCCTATCAATGAAGTTGTACTTAATTCTGATCAATACTCAAAGGCAAATTTAAGCTACAAATATTAAATTATTAATGATAATCGTTATCTACTTAATTTCGTGTATGTTGTACATAGCTTCTTAGACGTGACTTGGAAGTGAACAGGGTCACCTTTCACCTCTCGATCGATCAACTTCATTTCCATCCATGATCGAGTTAGGTTTAGCAATTTTCTATCAAGCCAAATTTTCCAGTGAATGCATTTAATAAAAATGTCGACCGTGAACTAACTTATGAATTTAGAGCCTAAATTAACATGCATGATTCTGTATTAATTTGCTTCGTTGTCATATATCAACTCCTCAAATTTAGTTTTCAAAGTGTTAACCTCTTGCAATTAGTTCAGTTTCCTTTCCGACATTGCATTTCTTTTCATTGGCTCTACATTAGTAGTGGTCCTGGTTCATTCTAGTGGTTTGGGTTCATGCAACAGGCACAACTGTTTATCATTGAATACATGTTTTAGCTTTATAATTATTAAGTTTTTATGGTTGAGGATGTTCATTTAAGTATAATAAAAAAATAATAATAATAATAATAACAAAAAAGTTGAGAGGGGTTGAGCGGAGTTTCGACGGGACATTTGAGGAAAAGCAATGCTACAACTAGGGCTGGCATAACAGGTCACACGAACCTGTTAAGACACGAACCTGTTAAGGTCAAACACGAACACGACCTGTTAGCTTATCGTGTCATTTTTCTCAAACACGAACACGACACGAAAATAAACAGGTTAACCTGTTAAGAACCTGTTAACATATATATTCGGATTTTTTTTTTTTTTTTTTATTTTTTATTTTTTTTTTGCAAAAAACAAATAACCTGTTATTAACATATATATTTGGATTTTTTTTTTTTTTTTTTTTTTTTTTTTTTTTTTTTTTTTTTTGCAAAGAACAAATCCAAATCTGCTATTACAAATCTGCTATCGAAATCCAGTCAAGAACAACATCAAGAACAAATCCAAATCCAGTCACAACCAAATCCAAATCGAACAAATCCAAATCCAGTCACAACCAAATCCAAATCTAAATCTGCTATTACAAATCTTAAAAATCTTAACAAAAGCTATTAAAAGTCTTCTAATCTTAATGTTAACTATTACAAATCTGCTATTACAAAATCTAAACTAATGTTACAAATCTTCATAAAACACAAAATCTAAACTAATATAGAACAACAACACAATAACAACAACGAGAGTCAACCACAAGTATCAAAACCCATCAGATTCGTGGGTCTAGCCCATGGCTTACCTCTATTTGAACCAAACCCACGGCCCTAGGCCTAGTGGGTCTCGGCTATGCATCCAAACGCACCCAAGATGCATCAAACTTGCACCTAAAGTCCAAACACAACCATAACATCAAGAAAGGATCAAGAGTCAACCACAAGTATCACAATACACCCATGGTGATAAGGTGCGTATGGTTGTGTTTGCGTTTATGGGTTTTGATTAGATGGATTGATGATGGATCGAATAGATGTTGATGATGATATTGAGATGAGATTATTTTTTATTTTTTTTTTTTCCCTGAAGAGATAAAAGGAGGATGGGGGCGGAGAGTTTATGTGTGTGTGATTAGGGTTTGTGAATGTATGACCTAAAAATACTTTATATATATAGTATAAAATTAACAGGTCGCTAACAGGTTTAACAGGTCTGACCTGTTAAGACACGAAAATTAACAGGTCTTAACAGGTCTGACCTGTTAAGACACGAAACCTGTTAAGGTTAAACACGAAACCTGTTAAGAACAGGTCGTGTCGTGTTGTGTTAACAGGTTTCGTGTCAAAATTGCCAGCCCTAGCTACAACCACAAAAACATATCCACAAAATGAGTTGTCATGGTTTGATTGACTTAATCAAAGAGAAGTGAGAAAAACTATAGCAAAATACACCAATCAAATCATGACAACTCATTTTGCAATTTTTTTTTTTTTATTTATTATTTTTTTTTAAGGAATAAGCCAAATAAAGTCCATAGTGTTCGATGACTAATATAGTTGATTGTAGGTGCAATAATTTACATTCGTGATATGGAAAAGAAATTTAGGTTTTTAAGGATGTTCGGATCGATTGGCCTGCTCAGAACCTCGAGAAACTTCGTACTCCCTACTAAGTCTTGAGATGCAATGAGACGAGCTACACACGTTAACTTCGCCTCGGGTGTTTAGTTTGAGACCAAACTCTGATGTGAGGATAAATATGGGTGATATTAATGAAGAATGAAGTACAAAGTAAGTATGTCAATATAAGTGCTTGTTCGTTCAGAGTAATTCCTCCTGAGGATATGATGCCTCTTAGCTGTCAATAGTTGAGGCTATTTATACTACTCACATGTTCCGATAATTAAGCACGGGATCGATGGGGTTGTCCGTACAGCCCAATGGTTATGACGACCTTTTCAGAATGACGTGGAGCTTGTTAGCTAGTGACAAACCTTCGGTTCGTCCTTTTGATTTGTATTGTGAAATAAGAGATCCTCTCAATGGAAAATGGGTAGCACTAACAAGTTTTTCCTTATGTTTGCCGGATTAATCGGTTTGACCGCCGGGTCAATCCGGGTTTTTATTAAATTTTTTTGAAAAAATGGAACCCGGTTGGGTCACTCAAAACCCGGCGGGTCTAACCGATTAATCCGGTTTTAGAAACCCGGGTTTTTTGGCCCCTTTTTTTTGCCGGAACCGGTCGAACCGGTTAACCTGACCGGGTCGACCCGGGTTTCAAAACACTGCCCACAAAACAATTTCGTTTCACTATCAATGCTCAAAAGCAATTTGATTGTAACTTGTAAGTTTTTATGGTGAACGTTCATGTCACGTACGCGACTAAGAAAAAAAAGTGAGACGGGTTTGGCGGAGTATTATAGTAGTATTAATTTGAGGAAAAGGCCAAATAAACATAAAGTTCAATGTACTCGACTACTATACAGTGTTGGTATTCATTGAATAACCACCCTCGACAATTTTTATTAAAAGAAAAAATTAGCCAAGCGCTTACTAGTTAAAATACAAGTTACAAATTTGTTGGATCTAAAATCCAAACATACCAATCAAGCTTCAGGTCTTTGTTCCGATGGGTTATCAAAGAGTGAGATAGGACCTTAATTTCTTCGGCTAAGGTGTCTTTCCTTGGAGGCTTCAAATCAAAACAAACGCGATTTCTATATCTCCATATAACCCAAGTCGTTGTTTGGATCACCGCATCAAAACAAGTTTTAAACTTGTTATCAGTAATAGCCGAGTCACTCCGCAAAGATTTTTTATTTCTTCAGGATAATCTGTTAGACCCCACCAAATCGTAATCAAATTACATAGCCGAACAACAATAGGACATTCAACAAAGAGGTGTTGGGAGGTTTCTTTGGTTCCATCACATACGGGACATCTTATCGAATGAAGGTCCACACCCCGTCTATATACGTAAATAGTTTGAATCATTGTCCAATTATAAAGGTAGTGAAGGTTAAATAAATACACACACACGTTTTTTGTTGGATGTATAAATAACTTTTAACAGCTTGTAAATATTTGTAGTCACCGGTACATTTTTCAATCTAATATAGCCGTCTCTTATAAGCCAAACATTGTAGAACTATTACAAAATAGTTGGTCAAATATCAATTTGATATTTCATCTGTATATCTAGTTAAAAATAAATAAATAAATAAATAAAAATATCTCAAGCATTAATAGTTGGGGTTTACTTATTTTCCAAAGTTAAACTCTTTCTTGTTTTCTTGGTGAAACAAACTAGTTCACGTTATTTACTCTTAATGGTAATGACAAATGTGTATATCTAGTTAAATATTATGTTGGTATTTCATAATCAACCGTAACTAATGATTAATGATTCATCGAGTAGAAACTTATTAGTATTGTGCCTTTTTTTTTTTTTTTTTTTTTTTTTTTTTTTTTTTCATCAACGTAGTACTGAAATAGAATTTGCACGTTTATATATACTGAGGGGTAGAGAATCACATTTCGCCATCGATAAAACTATACTTGTTATCAATGCACAAAGGTTAAATGCAAGAGAGCTGCATAATGTTTAATTGTCATGGACAGTTAATTTTGTGTAAGAGGTAGCTTTTTAGATGTCACTTGCTAGTGAAGATGGTGTCACTTCTCAAATTCATTTCCAACCACTTGTCAAGTTGAGTCATTTGGCCAAAATGGGTACACTTTCACACATCCTCCCCGTGATCACAAGTTACACCACCCTTTCATTACCGCCGGTTGTCCCCTTTTTGTTGTGCATTCGGTGGTTTAGACCACTACACATTGTGGTTTGAAAGCATTCTAACCTTAAGCTTTAGAACCTAGCTAGCTTTTCACAATAAAGCTATTATTGAATCCATTATTTACAATGAATTATCAGAATAAGTATGTCGAACATCTATAACTTTTAATATACGTACCTTTATTATTTCACGAACAATATAAATCTATAACTTAAGAAAAAATTTAAAACCATATCTTAGTTCAAAACTCCGTGTAGGTTGCGTTTTCTTTCTCGAAAACCATGTTTTATGTTTGATTTCCAAAACCATGTTTGCGAGAGAAGAGGTGGATCTGAAGTCTTTAAGATACAAGAAATAATAATCAGACAAAAAAAAAGTCAATCTACAAAATTGAAGAGCAAAAAAAGTCACTTTTGCCTCTTATTTCTAAAAAGCCAAATACCATTTTTTTCAGTTCCTCTTATCGTTTGCAGATATAAAAGGAAAAAAACAAACACATTTTTTTTTTTTATTTCCTCTTCCCGAATGCAAACAAAAATAAAAAACAAGTGTTTCTTTTAAAAAAACAAACACTAGTTTAGACGAAAATCAGTCAATAATTGGTTTTGATATTAAGATTAATAAATTTTCAATCTACACTTCTATTTTTTATACTTATAACTCATTAAATAACTCACGGGCTTAGCGAACCTTTAACAGGCCAAATAAAAAACCACCCAAGCCCATAAAAAGCCCATCAAACAGCCTCACTAAAACCGAAGCCCTAGGTTCCGTGGAGCGGGTATATATTGGGATCACCAACCACTTGCTCAATTGTTTATCAGGCATTTACTGCCGCACCACACACTTTTCTCCCCTTGTTCCAATCGGTAACTTTTTTTTTACCGCAGCTTCATAAATAATGCATGTCTTGTTATTTATTTACATCTTCTTGTTGTTGTTGAAATCGTGTTTCTGTGGTTGATAATAAGTATATATTGAGGGTTTTGTTGTTATGTATAGTTGTATCACCTTATATTGTATGATGCATGCATAAAATATTGTGTTTTGTGACTTGAAGCTTATTTTATTGAATATTGCTTAGTTAGGGCTTGTTTTTGGTAAAACTAGCACTAGTAGCTTATTATTTAGGGCTTATTTTTGTTAAAACTAACGGTAGCTTATTTTTTAGGGCTTGTTTAGTAAAACTTGTGGTGGTAGCTTATTATATAGGGCTTGTTTTTGGTAAAACTAGCAGTAGAAGCGTAACGAGCTTTTGTGTTGTAACGAGCGTTTGCGTCTTAAAGTGCTTTTGCGGCTTAACGAGCGTTTTGCGTTGTAACGAGCGTTTTTACGGCGCCTAAACGCGCGTTTCGGCACCTAAACGATCGTTTCGGCGTCTAAACGCGCGTTTCGGCACCTAAACGATCGTTTCGGCGTCTAAACGGTCGTTTCGGCGTCTAAACGCGCGTTTCGGCGGCTAAACGCGCGTTTCGGCGGCTTAACGCGCGTTTCGGCGGCTTAACGCTCGTTTCGGCGGCTTAACGCGCGTTTCGGTGTCTAAACGCGCGTTTCGGCGTTTTGTGCTGCGTAACGTTTCGAAAAGTAGTTTTTGCTAGATTTTGAACAAAATTCAACAAGTATCAAAGTAGATTTATATTTTCAACGCTAGTTGCTAGTTTCTCAAAAACGCTCTAAAATATTGTGTGTCAAATATACTCTTAATCACTTCTAGTAATTAGTAGTAATTTGATTTTATGCTATAGGTGACTGATTTTGTATGTGGTTATATCGTTTTGCGCTGCGTAGAGTTTGGAAAAGTAGTTTTTGCTAGATTTTGAACAAAACTCAACAAGTATCAAAGTAGATTTATAATTTTCAACACTATTTGCTGGTTTCTCAAAAACGCTCTAAAATATTGTGCATCAAACATACTCTTAATCACTTATAGTAATTTGATTTTACGCTTTGTGGTCATAGGTGACTGATTTTGTATGTGGTTGTATCGTTTTGATGTAGTTTATGGGTGTTAGTGTTGTATTAGAACTTATTTGTTTATTAAGGACTTATAACTGATTTTGCGCAGCTGAAGTCCTTAATATTTGATGTTAGTGCGGTTGTTGTTAAGAAGCTATTACTCCATTCTTTGAAACTTATTCTGCTATAGCTGTTTATTTATGCATGTCAGTGTTTTAAAACAAAATACATGTTAAGTTGGTACTCCAAGTGACTCGAATATGTGGTGTTGTTGCAGACTTCGTTATTAATTTGTTTATACTACTTATTATGATGTTCTTCTAGCTAATACGCAGTGTTCTATTTTTTTGCAGGATCTTTGTCCGATTATTCCACTGCTTTTTGTTTGTGACACACGAAACAGGAAAAATGGTAACTATGTTCCAACGATGAAAGCTGTTTTCTGTTTTTATAGTCACTGCATTATATTTTGTTCTTATATATAACGGTATCTTATTTTCCTTATTGTCTGTACCAACAGGTGAAGTTTACAGCTGAGGAGCTTCGTAAGATCATGGATTTCAAGCATAACATCCGTAACATGTCTGTTATTGCTCATGTTGATCACGGTATGTAAACAGCCTTTGTACTGCATTAAGGTTCTCTTTAATCTGTTCATTTACCATTCTGTCTTGCATTAAGTGATTAAGGCATAAGCAATTGTAACGCAGAAGAGATTTTAATTCTAAGTATGTCGTAATTTTGAATACCTACATGATGGTTTTGATCTATGTGTTGTATGTTTGTGGTGTATCATAGACATAAAAGTTGTGTACTTATTTCATGTGTGCTTCTTAAAGAGACAATGTCATGGTAACTTAATATGGTTTTCTTGTGAAAAAGGTGGACTGAGAACCTCAGGGCTCTAATTATATTTTGAGAACACCAAATATTAACTCTTATTTTGACTTGTTGATGTTATACATGATGCATTTCCTCTGTACTATATCTATGTGATGTTGTAATTTGGTCATCTTAAGGTTAGATACTATTAGGGTTCTATAAGGAACAAGTATGAAAGTTGATGTTATCTACTTGCTTGATTTTGAGCTGTTCACTCGTAGATATATCATATATACTGGTTATCCCTAGACTAGCAGGTCGTGCTTTCGTTCTCTAGTATGTAACAAGAATTTTTGGTGTCTTCAAGATCTAACTGAAATGTTGTGCTATTTCTCTAAATCGGCTATTTCTCTAATTTGTGATTGAATGTTTGGGTCTTAGATCAACAACATTGCCTGCTGTTATTTGTCCATCGTTTATTACTTACATGTACATCTGTTGTCTTCTTACATTACCATTAAGTTTTATCTATTTCAATTGCTACTTCTAATTGATACCTTTTGATAACAGGAAAATCAACTTTGACTGACTCTCTTGTTGCTGCTGCCGGTATTATTGCACAAGAAACTGCTGGTGATGTGCGAATGACTGACACTCGTGCTGATGAAGCAGAGCGTGGTATCACCATTAAGTCAACTGGTATATCCCTATACTACCAGATGTCTGATGAAGATCTCAAGAGTTTCAAGGGAGAACGTAATGGAAACGAGTACCTTATCAATCTCATCGATTCACCTGGGCATGTTGACTTTTCTTCTGAGGTTACTGCCGCTCTTCGTATTACTGATGGTGCACTGGTCGTCGTTGATTGTATTGAGGGTGTCTGTGTGCAGACAGAAACTGTTCTTCGTCAAGCACTTGGTGAAAGGATTCGACCTGTCTTGACTGTCAACAAAATGGACAGGTGTTTCCTTGAACTTCAAGTTGGCGGTGAAGAAGCTTATCAAACATTCCAAAGGGTTATTGAAAATGCTAATGTCATTATGGCTACTTATGAGGACCCGCTTCTTGGTGATGTCATGGTTTACCCCGAGAAAGGTACTGTTGCCTTTTCGGCTGGGTTGCACGGTTGGGCCTTTACTTTGACCAATTTCGCAAAAATGTATTCTGGCAAGTTTGGTGTTGACGAGTCTAAGATGATGGAACGGCTCTGGGGCGAGAACTTCTTTGACCCGAAAACCAAAAAGTGGACCAAACATAACACCGGAGCTGCTACTTGCAAACGTGGGTTTGTTCAGTTTTGTTATGAGCCCATCAAGAAGATTATCAACACTTGCATGAATGACGAGAAAGACATCTTATGGCCCTTGTTGGCAAAAGTTGGCGTGACTATGAAGTCTGAAGAAAAAGAGTTGATGGGCAAACCATTGATGAAGCGTGTCATGCAGAATTGGCTTCCTGCTTCTAAGGCTTTACTTGAAATGATGATCTTTCATCTGCCTTCGCCTCATACTGCTCAGAGATACCGTGTTGAGAACTTATACGAAGGTCCATTGGATGATGCTTATGCCAATGCTATCAGAAATTGTGATCCCAATGGTCCCCTTATGCTATATGTATCGAAAATGATTCCTGCTTCTGATAAAGGAAGATTTTTCGCTTTTGGACGAGTGTTTGCTGGTAAGGTTTCAACTGGTATGAAGGTTAGGATAATGGGTCCAAACTATGTTCCTGGTGAAAAGAAAGATCTCTATGTGAAGAGTGTTCAAAGAACTGTTATCTGGATGGGAAAGAAGCAAGAGACTGTTGAGGATGTTCCTTGCGGGAACACTGTTGCAATGGTTGGTTTGGATCAGTTCATCACCAAAAACGCCACTTTAACTAACGAGAAAGAAGTTGATGCACATCCAATTCGTGCCATGAAGTTCTCAGTTTCGCCGGTTGTCCG
The DNA here is from genome assembly GCA_030686995.1 of Artemisia argyi. Taxonomy (NCBI): domain Eukaryota; kingdom Viridiplantae; phylum Streptophyta; class Magnoliopsida; order Asterales; family Asteraceae; genus Artemisia; species Artemisia argyi. Next base: position 16,710 of record JARVZY010005480.1, on the reverse strand, counting down.
TGTTGCGGTTCAGTGTAAGATTGCATCCGACCTTCCTAAGCTCGTTGAAGGTCTGAAACGACTAGCTAAATCCGACCCTATGGTTGTTTGTACCATTGAGGAGTCTGGTGAACATATCATTGCTGGTGCGGGTGAGCTTCATCTTGAAATCTGTTTGAAAGATCTTGAAGAGGATTTCATGGGTGGTGCTCCAATTGTTAAATCAGATCCTGTTGTCTCCTTCCGTGAAACTGTGCTCGAAAAATCTTGTCGCACAGTGATGAGCAAGTCCCCAAACAAGCACAACCGTTTGTACATGGAAGCTAGGCCAATGGAGGATGGACTCGCAGAGGCTATTGATGAGGGGCGAATTGGTCCACGTGATGACCCAAAGGTTCGTAGTAAAGTTTTAGCTGAAGAGTTTGGATGGGATAAGGATCTTGCTAAGAAAATTTGGTGTTTTGGGCCTGAAACCACTGGGCCGAATATGGTTGTCGATATGTGTAAGGGAGTCCAGTACTTGAGTGAAATTAAGGATTCAGTTGTTGCTGGTTTTCAATGGGCTTCAAAGGAAGGTGCGTTGGCTGAAGAGAACATGAGAGGTATATGCTTTGAGGTTTGTGACGTCGTCCTTCATGCTGATGCCATTCACCGTGGTGGTGGTCAAGTTATTCCAACAGCAAGGAGAGTTATCTACGCTTCACAGCTCACAGCCAAACCCCGACTTCTCGAGCCAGTCTACCTGGTTGAGATTCAGTCACCTGAAAGTGCTCTTGGTGGGATCTACAGTGTGCTGAATCAGAGGCGTGGGCATGTGTTTGAGGAGATGCAGAGGCCTGGTACCCCATTGTACAACATCAAAGCTTATCTACCTGTTGTTGAATCTTTTGGATTTTCTAGTGCATTGAGGGCGTCTACTTCTGGTCAAGCTTTTCCTCAATGTGTGTTTGATCACTGGGACATGATGACGGCTGATCCACTGGATGCTGGTTCTCAGGCTGGTGCACTTGTCGCCAACATCCGTAAGAGGAAAGGTCTCAAGGAACAGATGACACCACTTTCAGACTTTGAAGACAAGCTTTAGTCAGTTGGTTAGTCAGTGAGGGAACACGATCTATCTTTTTCATGGTTTTACTATATTCTGATAATGTTACTTGATTTGAAACTTGGTTATGTTCTATTTTGTTAGATGTCGGTTTATCAGAATATCTGATAATATGAGCTGTGAATCTATTAGAGATTGTCGTAATTTGGTTTTCTTTATGTTGTGGCCTTGCATCTTTTATCTTTTACCTGCATATTGTCATGTTGCTGTAATGGCAAATGGTAGTTGATATTCTGCATCTGCAGGCTCTTTTATAGATCTTATTCATGCTTTCTGGAAAATATATATAGCATTGTAGCAGGTATAGTTCTTTTAGTTGGCTAATCTAGTGTATGTTTGAAGCAGCTTGCTTATGGATTACTTGAGCTGGTATTCATAGTAAGAATGTGCGTAGTATTCAAAAGTACTAACGATACAATCGACGCTTTGAACATACCATCTTGACCATAGTTTTGTAAATTATTTTGTTACCTGATTAGCTTTGTGAGTCGTTATGAATGGTTGTCATTCTGTTGATGTGATATTGGCTGAAAGATCTTTCTGTGTGATAGGAAATGAAATATGGGTCTGCTCAAATCAACAAAACCGACCCGAAACATGTTAGGTGTGAGTTTGAGTTCTAAAGAGTTATTTTGCAATGCAAGATGTTGTCCTATGTGTAAAATTAGAATTACATGAGTATGGTATATTGCCTTGATGTTTTTGAAATACAACAGGCAACAACTAATACTCCATGAACAGTTTGAGAGCTTCTGCATTACTGGTCTTTTTGAATTATACATGCCATGTTTAGAAGATAGACACAAGTGGCTGAGATAAGTGACGGTTAAATCATATATGCAGCCTCGATGTCACTATTAAAAACGGCATTAACCATACGTACTGTGATCATATAATTAACCGTCGAGTTTGTAGAAAACCTTCGGCATAACACCAAACTTCTTCACAATATGTAGTGACATTTAAATACCACTTGAGCTGATACACTTTGCAACAGTGAACATAACACAAATCTAATGCTGATATTGCACATGTTGATTGATTAGCTGAACCATATTTGTTTACTGATTATTTTCAAATTGTATGATAATGATGTTTAGCTTCTTCACTATTTGCATCATTATCATGCATCATCAAACTAATTGTCCACTAATGACTTTTACAATCTAGAAAAGACTTTGTCCTTTGTGTTGGAGTAGTTGGTTGAATGGAGCAAGGAAATAGTAACAACCACCAACCTTTAACATTTAACAATTCCAACATGGTTGTCTAAATCGGGTATATGGCATATCAACATCAAATGAAGAACAATAATTTATTTTATACAAGAAAAAGAAAGTGGTCACAAATCACAATCATGCAACTAAAGATTTAATAACATTGGACCCTGCAGCCACCTAGCTTATTGTGTATCAAATCAAAACACCATCCCTGTAATGTCATTATCCATCAATTCCTTAGCTTTTGCAACTATTTAAATTATTATTATAACTATATAGCTAGACTGATTAAAGATTGGTTAAAGGTTTTACTACTTTATTTTGACGAATAATAGTATATAAATGTGGTGACCTTTTCCGTATATGTTGGTGGTGCAATAAGTGTTGCTTGATGTCCACTATATCAAAAGATTGAATAAAAAGTTATCATGTGTTGTGATTCAAGTTAGTGGGTTATATAATGAGAGTTTCATAAGACCCAAATCTGGTTGGTCACCATTATAGTGCACATTATCCATTATCTCTTTTACCTTCTTAGCTATCTTACCCAATAACAATTAAACATACATAAAACCAACGTTTTGAAAACCGGGTTTTTAATCGAGCCGGTCAAGTCACCGGGTTCAACCGTCAGCTCAACCCAATTTTCTATTAAAAAACTACTTTTTTCAACTGGGTCAACCGGTTCGACCACCGGGTCAACCCGGTTTTCTATGCAAAAAAATGAAAAAAAATAAAACCCGGACGGGTTTCGAGAACCGGGTTGACCCGGGTCACTTAAAACCTGGTGGGTCTAACCAGTTAACCCGTTATTTTACCAGAACCGGTTAACCGGCCAGGTCGATCCGAGTTTCAAAACATTGCATAAAACATTCACACACAAAACTTTTAAAGTTACGGGTAGTGACGACCACCTTGGCATGGACACATGTGAAGATGGTGTGTGCTTAGGACATGTGAGATAATATATGTGGTGTATATTGTGAGATTGTTAATTGAAAAGTTAACGGAGGTAAACCCTTCACGCGTGAAAACACCAACGTCCGGTTCAAAGACAAGGATGCTCCATTACATTGTTATCTAACATGTTTTGTCAACAATAAGTCTTAGCTAGAGGTGACAAAATCTGGTTATATGCAAAAAGTTTAAGGCTTCTTTGGACGACATGGACTTTTTTAATGGGTCTAAATGTACAAAAATAATTCTATAATAGACTTTATTAACAACGGACTTAATGGGCGGTAGAGTCTAGCTAGTTCACTTGTGCGTTAAAATTCCCGTAGTGGTTTCCTCTTCTTTTTTTCTCTGATATAGTTTATGTTTTTAGTTTGTTTTAGTTTTCCATTGTATAAAATCAATGTTTTTAAACTTTGTAAAGTGTATATATATAGACATAGAACATTTTTACTAGTTTTTTTTTTTTTTTTTTTTTTTTTTTTTTTTTTTTAACTTATTATTTTTCTTTTTATGTAAATTTAGCAATAAAGTTTAGTTTATTAGTTATAGTTAATAAATGAATATGAGATCATTCTTTTTTAAACGACACTCAATTTTTAAGGCCGTCTATCTTTTCTCATGACCGTTTGGCCCGTGCCTATTTCACTCATATTTCAACTTTTCCCGTTTAACCTGTGCCCGTTAAAACCAGAGCTTGTTTGGCCCGTAATGCGAGCTGGCCTGACCCGCTCAGCATTATTTGTTGCATAACCCGTGCCCGTTAAAACCAAAGTGTTGGCAATTGTGTACAAGAAATGTGGATGAGTTTGTCAATAGAAAAGAAAACTCCATATCAGCATTATTTGTTGCATAAAAACTTAATGCCGTTGCTTATTGGTTATCTTAAAAGTAAAAACCATTAAAGTTGGTTCATTATTTCATGCTTAGATTAGATCCAACAAACTAATAATTTCTTTGAGTGTGTACAAGTGACTAAAGTTTAAAGCAAAGATGAAAACAAAATAAGATATGCTTTGAAAACAGTAAAGACACATCCAAAAAAAAACAAAAAAAGTGGACACCAAAATAAGGCAAGGTGGTCACATATATGTCATTGGGTCCATTGGGTCACTATCTTCTTCCTCGTCATGTTGTGTGAGTCTTTTCTTACACCATAAATCAATTCTGCTTTTCATAAAATACTCGATAAAGAAAAAGGTGTTAAGAGATTTGATACAAGTTAAAAGTACTAGGACCACTTAATTCATAATTCCAATTACGACTTCACTAGAGTTTTGTCCCATAACGACATCCTTCCCCACTATACCTGTGTGTTTTCACATTGCTTTCCCTTTTTTACCATCTTTAGTTTACTTTCCAAATCCATATTATGATGTTTTGAATTTTGTAAAATGTAGCCATTAAGTGTTGCGTTTAAATATTCAGACACGGCTTAATTGCTTGTATTTTCAATAATATATACTTACTCTCTGCATTTATCCTCTCTCAACTGACCTTATGTACCACAAATTATATATATTTTTGTTTCTCAAACATAGCTACTAAGGCTATGTTTTGCAAAAGCTTAATGTTTTTTACACTTTAAACACTCGTAACAAATTTTTGAGAAAGTTTAGATGATTATATTCGAGAAGAAACCTTGACCTCGTGCATCATTTTTGGGTGCCGACTTACACTTCATAAGAACCTAGCTCCAGAAAATAAACAAACGATCCAATAACGTTTAGTTAGAAATCGAGATTAATCTCATTAATTTCTTCGTTCTAACTTCGAGCAGATTTCTAAATGTACTTGGCCTTTTCACATATGTCTAAAAATACCGACACTCTATGCAAATTTCTGTATCTAAAGAAAACAAAACAAACAATTATTTTACCATTAGAGACAAGACAAGATTGTATAGATGTATAGATAGATGCAAACACGTACATGATGTAATGGCCTACTCCATAAATACAATGACGTTAATGTTTGAAAATTAGTACCCAAAACCCAAACGGACCCGTAACATATATCATGCATTCGTGACTTGTATAATAATAGTTATTCGTAACATATTTCATGTGTAATGACAATACACCAATAAAGAAAACTCGTCTAGCTAAAGATGTAGGTAGAATTTTCCATTGTAAGGAAACCTCAAATTATTTTTAAAATCAATTGTAAGGATTAAATATTAAAGGGACAAAATAATAAACTTACCCTTGTGTTCTTAACATAGCCATATACGAAGGTGTGTGGGATGTGTAATTGCAAGGAGCTTTCAAATTTTAAGAGCCTTAATATATTCTTTTATATATTTTGAGCCACAAAATTCATTTTAAACACTAAAATGTCAATAATATGTTAAATTTTATTCCAAAAACTCACAAAAATTCTATATCAAGTCAGCGAGAGCCATGAAAAAAATACAACAAAACTAAAAAACGAGATCATTACAACACAATCTTTATCGTCATGTTCAGATATTATATACATTTTTTGCAAATGGTCTCTGTTAGCCCAGCTACGGCAATGATGCTTAAATAAAATTGGATAGCTTCTTTTTGGTGTGTGTATAAAGCCTAACTCCTCATCATGCGCCATGTTATTATCTCTTGAAAGCATAGTACAATTTTTTTTAATTGTTTTAATGTCAAGTAGTTATGCCATATATTTAATTTCTTGTAAAGGAAAAGATGGAGTTGGAGACAAAATCTTACACCATTGATTTTTAAATTAAAAGCACAAATAATAGTAAAATGGATTAAAACAAAAGAGGCCATGGTTGTCACTTCGACTTTTTATCATTCAATGTTTTGTCATTATCATATGATGATGATAGATTTAAAATAAGAAATGTTTGCACATCAATGGTGGCCTTGAAAATAATTCAATTAATTGGTTGGAGGGTGGATCCACGAATAATCTAATTATTCATCTTTTGTATTAAAATAAAATGTTTGTAACGTGGGTTTGTGTGTGTAGTCAAATCACGAAAGCGATTAAGCTCAACTAATCCCCTTGTTAATACGTGTGGGTCAACTTTATCATCCCTGCATTAACAATTAATAAGTCTCATACGTATCACATTTTATAACCATCTAGTATTATTATATCTTTATAGTAAAAAAACTATTTATTTGAAAAGCTAGGAAGACGATGAGATAACTACATTGTCTCTTTATGAATAATGTTCCACTATAACGGATACAATAAGTGTGTTTCTTTCTATCTAAAGTAAGCTTTACCTGGTTTGAAAATGTGTAGCGGCCGGTGCGATCAAACTTTGTGAATTAGTCAGTCAAAAAGTCAGAAATTATTGTTTAAAAAAGAAAAAAAGTTTGGAAAAAGTTAACGATATTATCTTATTAACAAACGTAACCTACTAATAATTAAATTGAAGCTTCATAAATAAATATAGATTGTTTGGTCCAACCAAAATTAATTATTGAGCCGCATGTGTTGTTGAGAAGAAGAAATTGAAGATTTGAAACCCTCTGTATTTGACCACATATATATATTTAGAGTTTTGCAAACGACAGCATTAGAAAATTGTGGCTAAAACATATATATCGTTATCAAACCATCAATTTGAAAATTTGTTTTTGTTCATCGTAATCTTTACGATGGCTTGAAGCTTTCTATAAAATTTCAAGATTGATCAAAAAATACAAAAACTTTGAAAGAAATGTGTAATAAATAATAGGTGGGGGTAGGGGTGGAAACGAGCCGAGCCGAGCCCGAGCCTGCCAGAGCTCGAGCTCGGCTCGTTTAAGTTTTAAAAGGCTCGAGCTCGAGCTCGGCTCGTTTCGAGCCTTAAACTTTAAGCTCGAGCTCGGCTCGTGGAATATTATATAGGCTCGGGCTCGGCTCGAGCTCGGCTCGTTTATTCGATTTGGCCATGAAAAGTTAAAGCTTGGCTCGAGCTCGAGCTCGGCTCGTAATATATCTTTATTGAGCTCGTTAATAAGCTCGAGCTCGGCTCGTATATAAGTTAAAATATCATATTTTTGTTTAGGCTCGTTTAGGCTCGCGAGCCCAAACGAGCTTTTTATGTAAAGCTCGAGCTCGAGCTCGATTAATAAACGAGCTGCAACTTAGGCTCGAGCTCGGGCTCGAGCTCGTTTAAGCTTGGCTCGTTCGAGCTTTTTACCGATCCGATCCCGAGCTTTTCACGAGCGGCTCGGCTCATTTCCACCCCTAGGTGGGGGCAGTGAATCACATTTGTTACGTGTAGGAGAGTTTTTAATTGCGACAAATGAAAATGGTCCTCACTCTTCATTTTCATTTCATGCATGGGCCACCATTATTACCTAGTAATTAGTTTTACATAATACACATGCATGCATTTCCTTCTTAATAATTCACCTTAATTTATACATACTCGTGTAAAAGATGCTCTGTATAAACAAATCATTAATTAAAGCAGCTTTGACAAAGAAATGAACGTTACACATGCACTTAACCATTAGACATATACTATATATCTCTAGTTTTTAAGAACTTGCATTGTCATATTAATTGTTATGGTTTTTCAATTCCAATCTAAGCAAACTAGGGGTTAGTATTGGACGGGAACCGACTCGAAACCGACATAGCCCGAAACCAATTAACTGGAAAACCTAAATCGAGTCCTGACCCGACTAGTCCCGACAGTCTCGAAAACCGTTCGGTTAGGGTCGGTTCGGTCGGTTTAGTCGGTATATTGGTTTGTTTTTTCGGTTTTTGTCCCTTCCCGACCCGTCCCGACAGTCCCAAAAACCAATTAGCTGAAAAACCAAAACTGAGTCCTGCCTCGAGTAGCTCGGTTTCGGGACGATTTTTTCGATATTTCAGGATACGGTCGGGATGGCTCACCGCTATAGCAAACTATATTTATTTCTAGATATGCACGTACTTGTGGACCACAAATTTAGGCTGTATACATGCATGGACCAACCATGCATAAAGACAATTAAATGAATAGATAGATATTAGACCGATGGCCTATCAAGGGCCATAATGTTTTAGGCACTTCCTGACAGACTTATAATCGAAAGATATAGAGTTTAACTACTAGTAATAAATAACCATTAACTCGAATAGTACGTAATAATGAAGATAACGATATTTATATATTAAATGTTTGATTAAGATTGAAATGGAAGTTGGTTTGCAGTTAACATCTATCTATGTCTAAAAGTAGCTTAGTCGATGTTTTTTCACGTCTCTTGTTTGTTTTTTTGCTAAATACGATTTTTCTGCCCTTATTTATACGCAATTTGTTTCCACAATTCACGGCTCCTAAACGCTCTTGCATGGCTAGGTCCTACATCTACGTGCACATAATTAACCAAGTGGGCCCCACAAACCCCATCCTCCTACGTGTACCTTTCCTCTATGTACGTGTCACTTTCTTCTTTTGTTTGACAATTATATACTCATAAAATCCACCTTTGACCAACCTTTATTTCTTATTTTTCACTTGAAAATTTGGTTATTTGAAACTCCTAAGTTAAGGCCGAGCATAATAGATCGCGGAACGAAGCTGAACTAGAAATCAGACTGAATCGGATCGAACATATTTCAGCCCTGTCTTTGGTCCAGCCTTTTCTTCATATTCGATCTTCAGTTCGGTCAGGTCCGGTTTGATTTTACGCAAAACCAGCCAATATGCTTCGTTGGACGGGACCAGATCGACAAACAGAACAAGACCGGACCAATCCGAACAAAGACTGAAATTCGGTCCTCAATCCAGTGTTTTGGAATAAATCGATTTTCGGTCAGATCTGATCTTGATTGATCCGGTCCGGTTTTCAAACCGTGATCAGCACTACTCCAAGTAGTTACGTTTCCTTAGCGTTTACTTTTACTCCATAAAGCATGCACCTTTTTTCCATTGGAGATTGATGATATTAAGCTATTCTCTAAAATTATATGCCAAGGATTTAAGACACTTTTTTAATAAGTGGTCCTTTGCTTAAAAGCTCCAAAAGTTACAACATGTTGTATTTAAAGATAACTAGAATACTAGCTAGTATAATATGAGCAACTAGCTTGTACGGAAGATACCATACATTTTTAAAGTACTACTAGTACTAAACAATATACAATAAAAAACGAATCAACGAATACTAAACTACAAATGTAATTAATCAACAATATATACAACTCATTGAAGCACAAATTTGGGTCGAATTTTTGTATAAAAATTTAGGTCATGACAAATTCACATGTAGAGTGATGTCTTTGGTAGATTTACAGACTGGACAGATATCGAAAGAGGGAGCACATCCTGAACAAAGACAGAGATGTCTGCATGGCAACACCAACACACTGCTCTCTTCTTTCCTACAACTTTTACACATTATTCTACCCAATGAGTCGTCTGTTCCGGCGAGATTGGGTATTGTTGTTTTACACGCTGAGTCGTGTTGCGAAATATCATTACTACTTTCACAACACGACTCAGCATCCTCAGCAGCAGCTACGTCAACACCTAACTTGTAATCCAATACGTATTTCAAGTTGTTGCGTAACGCATTAGCTGTTGCTTCGTTTGTTTGTGCTAGTTCTCGCCATATTTGATTTTCTAGGCACATTGTTTTCACTTTTTCTTCTAGTGCGTGGTTTAGCTTCATCATTTTTGTTATTTCGTCTTCTTTTGCTCGTAATTGATGTTGTAAGCCTTCCTCTAATGCCGCTATTAATGTCCGTGAAGTTTTCCTTCGTTTCGCTTCGATTTCAAGTCTCATGTTTTCGCTCTGCATTAATCAAAATCACAATCAAATTTAGTAACTAAACAATATCACAAGCTAGCTAGTATGTTATATTTTGTAAATCTAGCAATTAAAACATTTGTTAACATAGTTGTAGCTGTAATAATAAAATGTAAAATGACGTAATAGCTAAACGTTTGAAAAACTAAAATTATATTCTAGCCGACTAAACAACATTAGAAACACGGTTTTCCTTGGACCGGGTGCGTCCAAGAAAAACCAAGTTGTTTTAGAAAAATTAACACTACGCGTAAAAATCCATATACTAGAAAAAGATAAGAGATGAGATAATTACGTACATGATGTTTGACAAATTGATCGATCTCAAAGTGTTGTTGATGAATCTGAGAAAAGAGCATATCTTGGCCAAGAAACGTCATTTGAGAGTTGTTGTTGGAGTATGAATAATAATTATCTCTTGATCTTTTTCTAGAAACGACGACAGGAATAAGATCATCTGGATTATAATTGTTATTGAGTGATTCACTGAAACCACCACCATTTCCATGGAGAAGAGGATATCCAAACTGAGAGTTATTAGGCTGTTTGTAGTAATCAATGGATTCCATGTTCATCATCATCAATTGCTAGCTTCTTGTTGTTAAGAAGAAGTTGAGGAAAAAGAGAGTAATGAATAATGGAGAAATTATGAGAGTTTTTGTGTGTGTGGAAATGTTACAAAGAAAGATATGCTACTTACCAAGTTAATATATATACGCCTCTCTTTTATATTTATATATGTGTGTCTCTATCTCACTCATATATGCATCCCATGCATGCATCAATCCTATTTTTCCTACCACTATATTTTTTTTTTCTTTTTTTAAATATCACATGTTAGCAACTAAAGGCGAATAAAATTCAAATAATTGACTCAAACAAAAAAATTATAATATGAGTTTTAATTTTTTTTATGACTAACTATAGAATCAGAATCTTTGGCTAACTAGTTTATATATAACCGGTTTGGGTGACCGACCGAGAAGTTCTCAATTGGGGACTACAAGCTCTAATGATATTAGGCAATGAAGAGGAGAGTCTTTGAGCCATTAGTTGCGGAGGTTCGAATCCGAGCCGGCCCCGGTTTTCATCCGACCGTTACTCCAGCGAGAAAACTAGTGTGGAGGAGGTACGGTTTCCGGTCGGAAGCCGTTTATAATCCCCACTATGCCAGCGTGGACCCGCTTCAGACAACATAGTCTTGGTAAGTGGTGGATGAGTGCCTGTCAATGTGACGGGTGCGACTCTAAACTAAAAAATTAAAAGTCGCCTTCAAACAAAATTGAATTCGTCTTTTTCTTTTTGAACGGCGAATTTAATAAAGAAAAAAGATTGAGTTCGTCTGTCACACAAATTCAATAAACCGATAGTACTATAATTAATAAATTACGGGTATTATTAATTGTGCAAAGACGTGTCTAAGATGTAGTAAAAGGTATATAAATGATGAAACATGAAAAGGCAGGGCTTAATAATGTGCACATGGGAATGGTAATAATATCGTTTCTTTGTTTTTATCGTTAAGATTAAACAATCATAAAACGGTCTCATTTGCAACTAGGAGTCTTCCAAACATTACATGTCACATAATAATCACACTAGACCCACCCATTCGCAAAAGGCCAAAATTATTCCCTACACTTGGGCTTTATGTGAAATCCAAATATTTTATTCATGATACTTTTTTTAATAAAATAAAAGAAAGATAAAATGAATAAATACTAGTCAAGATTTGATAGCAAATATGTTTATTCATAAAGGTGTTCTAGACCCATAAAAAAATTATTCAAGAACAATATGTAGTTGATCACTAGTAATCTTTAGAAGAGACTATTGGTACCATATATAGTGGCATATAGCATATGAGTTTTTTTGTATTGAATAATGAATGAGAGGGGTTGGATGCCATAAATTTGATTGGCTGGAAAAAGAAGAGCATTGGCCAAATAATATATAGATGAAAGTGGAAGCAGAATTGGAATTGAAATGAGAGCAATGGTGGATGGATGAGTTGACACAACATAAACAAGAGTAGTGATCATATTCTATTGATGATGAACATATAAGGGGCCGAGGGGGGTTGTGGCCCCTCCAAAATTTTTGACGCTATGTACATTTTACACTTTTTTATTTTTAGTTTTAGTCATTTTTAATACAAAAATTTCATCGTTGTGTATATCGGCCTTCTAAAATAAATTTTTTACAAGTTGGCCCCTCCAACAAAAATGTTCAAGTTCCGTCTACGATTGTACCTCGTATGCATGCATCCCTATCATGCCCATCCACACTACTACTTCATCATCTTATCTTAATACTATACATTTCACTTTTGACATGATAATATATGGCTTTTTACTAACTAATGCAGACAAAAGAGTCTCTTCAATTATTATCATGTAGCTCCATTGCCTTCCATTCATTACCTGTGTACATTGTTCACTGAACAATCATTGCCGATCTCTTCTCATTGGGATTTCCATTATATTGGCACTTTATAGACTAGCATCACAAATGTTATCTCTTAGAAAGCAATGTCGACCCAAAAAAAAAACCTTAGCATGATCCCTTAGCCGAACCAAATACTTGACACTATCATTTAGTTACTAAGTTACTCGTACAGCGACGGCAATGACCAAAGAGAGGGCGACTCGCTTGTGTCTACCCTCAAATCGGTAGGGATCACGTACATGCATGCATAAAGTAATTAATTAGTATCGTATCTTATTTGGCAACGTTGGAGCAATATCACTTTTCATTACAAATGGAAAGTACATATCGAATATGAATTTCTACATTGATAGGAAAGGTCATTATTGGAGATATGAACTTTGAAGGCTTGCAAAATGGTTCATATTGCTTAAAAGGTTACTAACAATATATCACTACCAATTGTTGGTATGTCATCGTTCTAGGTAACATAGCATGATAGCATACCAAATATTTTGCTATTATTTCGGTGTATTGAAGAATACATTGTAAAGAACAAGTAGTGTGAAATATAAACTAACTACATTTTAGATTTTTGACGAAACCATTGTGCATTTGCCTTCTCAATCCACATAGTTGTTGAACAAAGAAATGTTAACATTATATCACACGATACTAAATACAGACGGGTACATGTTGCTTGTAAGTGATACATATATACGGTTAGGAGTTAAACAGTTAGGTTGATCATCCAAATTTTTAAGCATTTTTGCATTATCAAACCAAACCCACCATCACAGTGTAATTTTGAATATTTGTATTAAATGATGAAAACCAATAGAAAAAAGTGGATGTGCCAACAATTAATTAATTAATTTTGACTCCCAACCAATATGAAAGACACTTTAACTTTGATTAAAAGACAAGTGGAGTGTAGGACTGTCAATCGAGCTAAGTCAAATAACATTTGATTCAATGATGAAAATCTCGAAACGTTGGATATATATATTTAGAGAGTCTACATTTACGTGTTCATAAACGTGTAAATATCTTTTATTACGTAGTTGTGTTGTTCGTAGTATATATCTTTCATGATTTATGTAAAGCTCGTTTAAGCTCGGGAGCCTAATCGAGCTCGATATCTCAAGCTTAGGCTCGTTTCATTTCAAGCTTTTACCGAGCCCATTTTGAATAGCTCATGAGCAATACACTCGCCTACACGCCCTAACAAAAATATAACGATGCTTAGAAACATTTTACTAATGTTTTAGAAGTAATCAAGAAGTTTAATTAATAAGAAAGAAATTCAGTTATTGTTATCAAGGACTAACCAAAGGTCATCAACCACGGAAGGGGAACCTGCAGCTTTCGGGATGTATTTGTATAGCCATCTTAATTTATCAACCATTTTTTTTTTATCCAATGTAAACTTGGACTAGTTACTTAATGTTCGAAACGATGTTTTGTTGTAGATGATAGGAGTATAAATTGTATTATTCTATTAGATTAGTCAAATAGAACATGCATTCTTGAAAGCTTTTAGACACTACTTAGGACTAGGATAGAGAGCACATTAAAAACGATAGAAAAAACGCAGCTTTATCCTTAAGTGAATTGAGATAATGTGGTGTGGTACTCATTGTATACCAAAACATACTTATGTAATGGCAGTTCAAGGCAGTTTTAAAGGAGTAGAAGTTTTGTGTGGTACGTGCATTAGTCAGTTTGAAGGTTAAATAGTCCATGGGGTGACAAAGCTACGTCAAGTAGATTTGCAACTAGTTGACGGCATAAAGAATTAGTAAATCTGAATGCTGTTACTAACCTGTTCACCCATATATACAGGTTAACAAGCCGTCAAGTGCGTTTAGCAAATTACTAACCTGCAATTTCATTCGCTTTTCCAAAGAGGGGTGTTTGGAATTGCTTTATGAGGTGTTTGTTTAAGCTTGTATGTGAGCTTATTTGATTTCTGTTTATATTTCACAAGCCCTAATTTTTGGGCTTATTTTGAGGCTTATGGGCTTATAGAAGTTTATCATACAATAATAAACTCATATAAGCCCGCAAGTTTCAAAATAAGCCGGAATATCGAGGCTTATGAAATATATGACGAAAAACAAATAAGTTAATAAGCCATGTAAAGAACTTAAACAAACACCCCCCTTAATGCCTTTGTCTATACATAGGAAGTTATAAGATGTTTAAGAAACAAGCAGTTTAGCATATGGTATTTGGATTTGCTTATTTTGTAACAATAAAATCCATTTAGGGGGTAGTTTTGAAATAACACTTTCAAATATGTCGCATACCTGTTATTTAGGGGGTGTTTGTTTAAGCTTCTCTTTTTGGCTTATGAGCTTATCTCCAATTTTTCCATCTTATTTAGAAACTTATGGCCTTATATAAGAGCGATGCTACCATAGACTACACGACAAACACAACGGCCAAAAAAAAAAAAAAAAAAAAACCGCCAAGCCGCAATGTCTGTTCCTCCTCAAAATTTTTAATACCATGTGCGTTTACAAACCAACGTCTATTCTACTTACAAAAAAACTTAAATCATTATTTTAGTCTTTAGGTGACATACTACATATCTATAAAAATAAACACTCATATCTCATTATTGACTATAAAAGGTTGAAAAAAGTTAACAAGTGTACAAATTTTTTGTTCATATCTCATTATTAACTATAAAAGGTTGAAAAAAGTTAAGAAAGTCTACAAATTTCTTGCGAGATACATAAGAAGTTGATATATGTATCAACCAATCATTGTATTCCACAAGAAACAAAATACATGAAACTCAACTTGAACAATTAGTGCATACCTCACTATATAAAGTAACGCATTTTCTTCTAAATTATCGATGTGGGATAAAGGTTGTTGGCTTCTACCTTAATAAAAAAGTGATGCAAGCTAGTATATGCTTTTTATCGTTGTTGTAAGGCCAACACAACCAAACTTATTAAAGATGGTATATCACACGAAGACGCTATAATATACTCTTTTGCGTTATAGTCTTTTATTCGCAATCTTTTTTGTGCTATCATATTTCACCATTATATCCCAAAGAACTTCAATATGCTTAATTTTTTGACGTGGCAAAATGAACTAATAAATTGCTCCTATTGGTTCGGTTTGATTTTAATCAAAGATTATTTTTCCTCGGAATGAATTATTGTATTAAAAATTGGTGATACAAAATAGGGGTGTTCATCGGTTTGGTTTTCGGTTTCATGAGTTGTATGGTTCGGGTTAATCGGTTTGAAAATTTTAAAAGTTAAAACCAAAACCAAAACCAAATCAAACCAGTTATAGAACGAATAAAACCAAACCGTACATCATTTTAGAATTCGGTTTGGTTTCGGTTAAAACCAAGAAAACTAAATTCTAGTAAACTTCTAAATATAATCTAAAAGTCACAAATAACACCCTAAAAGTTCAAATAAAATTACCAAATCAAAAGGTCTCACAAAGTGTTTAAGTAAAATCCCCATAAAAATACCACTAGATCGAGCACCAGTGATTTCGTATCCGGTCAAAATCTTGGCTAATTGATCAAAGTGGGTAGCTCCAGCATACCCATAGATCATGGAACAAATAGGGTAGGTAGGCCCAACCACCACACTACACGTATCGATGCAAACCCCCTCGTTACCGTACGTGTGAGTCTCACCACATACGGCTCGCACAAAGAGTCATCAACAAAACAAAAGCTTAAGAAACCAAAATGTTTCATAACTTAACGGAAATAAATGAAAGCGAAATAAGATAAAAAGTTCTTCGACAAAGGTCTACAGAAGTCTTATGCTTAAATATTCCATCTTCAAGCATCCTTGATTTGAGGATTGGTTAGTTTATAAGATACTTTAAATTTTTAAGATTTTTTGTTAGTGAGATAAACATATAAAATATATATATTTATAATTTAATCTTTTTTGTGTGGATAGATATATATTCGGTTTTTTCGGTTTGGTTTGGTTATGTATTTGTTAAACCCAAAACTAAACCAAACACCAATTAAATACTTCGGTTTGGTTTTAAACCAAACCATAAACCAATTAAAATTTGCAGTCCGGTTTTATTCGGTTTCGGTCCGGTTTATATTTCGGTTTGTTCGGTATCAAACCAAATACCGAACACCCCTAATCCAAAACATACAGTGTTTAGAAATTTGAAACTTATTTATTGTCTGACTGAAAATAAACGTGTAAAAAGATGTTAGTTTAGCATTTGAAAATTGTCATTGTTTATCCACTCGGAGCTTATACAAACTATA
>JARVZY010005479.1:15000-25000 GCA_030686995.1 Artemisia argyi | reverse complement strand
GGGACTTTGCAATATTTGATTGATTACAATTCTATAAATTCCATTTACTATAAACGCTCCCAGAGAAGTCATTAGAGGTATCTTTCCTATCAAAATTGTTTGTTCTTGGATATACCTACGCCTATCGTTTTTCCAAATGAGTCTAGCGGATACATATAATTCAGAAGAATATGTGAGTGATTCATACACAGCATCTCTTTCCTTTATCAGGGGTTCTACCAATTGATATCTTTCCAAAAATAATTCAAAGTCAATTTCTTGATTTGTATCTTCAATTTTAGGAAACTTAGAAAGTTCTTCTGTCAAACCCTGATCAATGAACCTACAAAATCCTTCAAATTGTATCTGATTAAATCCAGGTATTGTGGACATTGCGTCTATCCCGGATTATTTTGAAATTGTCAGTTATTTATATTCATCCATATCGAATTCTCTAAAAAAAAAAAAAAAAAATACCATTTTTGCTGGCGCATTATCCATCAAAATCAAATCTAGCAATGATGGAATTTGGATTCTATGAATCTTTGACTGGAATCTATGAAATAGGTGGAATAAAAATTTATACTGAACTTGAATTAATTGTCATTTTTAAGAGATGCAACCGAAACAGAATTGATAAAACAGTCCTAGAAACCCAATTCTCCCACTTAGGCTTACAATGCTTTGGGATTGATAATATCAAAACTTATTAATTATATTATAATGTATAATAACGGCATAGATATTCTAATCTACTTCAATATTGAATACCAGAAAACTGTATGAATGTTGTATTTATTAACTTATATTATTATTAACGCGGGTATAGCTAATCTAGATCTCCGTCTTCTCTCTTCTTTTATTGCCCTCTTGTCCTGTCCTGTCGTGTCGTTAATTGACAGTATGACTTAGGGCTCAATATAATTTGACCGAACAAATCATAGTTTGGTAAACCACCTTGAATCTACTGCGGAGTGAAGGATCTTGGATCCAACGCATAACCCTTTGGGAATCAGAAAGATAAAGACGAGAAAGACCAATGAAATCAAGTTTCAAGATTGTATAGTTTAATGGTAAAGTTTGATTACCATTAATCCTCAGAATAGTTAACGAGTTTTTCCCTTTTATTTATATACTATGCATCACCTAAATCCTAAAGGCGGCTCCAGGCCTGAGTTATATTAAGTTAAGGTGGCCTTAGTTACCTATGGTATTTGTCTTATTACCTATTTCTAGTTGATTTATGAATGAAGGTGGCATAGGCCCCTATGGTCCAGTGGTTACGACCTCTCTCTTTCACGGAGAAAACGAGGGTTCAAGTCCCTCTGGGGGTATACCAAGACTAAAGACTATAGGAGTGGGATTTTCTATCAAGTGATCCGTATTTGTCAAGTCCTTCTATTAGTCTACTCAGAAGAGACTTTCTATTTTATATCAAATGTTATATTTGATTTCAAGTGATATGTATTTGTCAAGTCTACTTGGGAGACGAAAGGAAGTTGATTATGGAACGTCTAAAATGAATTAGGCGTTGGGTCGATGCCCGAGTGGTTAATGGGGACGGACTGTAAATTCGTTGGCAATATGTCTACGCTGGTTCAAATCCAGCTCGGCCCAACAATTCGCCAATCTACTATCAGATGGTATAACCCTCTTGTTCTTAAGAAATACCTGATACAAGACAAGAGAATAAAAAAAAGAATCTAAATTTTCTGCTAGATCTCTTCTTATTTCCCTGGGATTGTAGTTCAATAGGCTAGAGCACCGCCCTGTCAAGGCGGATGTTACGGGTTCGAGCCCCGTCAGTCCCGACGGATCCAATAAGTACATCAATTCGCCTCTCCATTTTCTGTGAAATGAAGGGACAGAGAGAATAATTGAATTCCGAAGGGGTTTCCCTCTATTTTTTTTTTTTCAGGATTCTCTCGAAGAAAGAACACACCCTAAAATAAAATGAAAATAACTAAAATAGTGAAGTTGACAGAATATTTCATCTTTTCGGCCGCGACTCGTCTTTCTCATACTTCTTTGTTTTGTCTTCCAAAGAAAAGAGGATCACTAAAATTTAAAACCTAATTCCTGTCTTTTTCCACTTCGCTTGTATTGTTTGTTGGTGGGGTTTTGTAGTTAATGGAAACGGACGGGTTAGATTATACTTCATTTGATGGTTCTAGAAGGAAGACCTAAGGTAGGTTATAGAAAAGAAAGAACAGAAAAGAAGGATAAATAAAGGAATTTTTGATTGGTCCGGGAATCCTATCTTGGATTCGGTATGGATAAAAGATCTTCATATGTTATATACTATTAATTCTCCACGACTAATTAATTTAATAGCTCAGATATTGTTATTCATGATATTGATCCGATTCAATATCATCGATAGGTAATGCATTCATTGAATTGACAGGTGAAAGATTTATCATCTCTATGGGATTAAATCCCGAGTTATTGTATTGTGAAATAAAAAAAAACGATGAGATTATGGAAGTAAATATTCTTGCATTTATTGCTACTGCACTGTTCATTTTAGTTCCTACTGCTTTTCTACTTATAATTTACGTAAAAACAGTAAGTCAAAATAATTAATTAATTACTTTAAATGAAACTCGACTTCTGAATTCTTTGAAGAAATCAAAAGAAAAGTATTCTATTTTTGCTGAAATCAAGGGGCTATAATCGGCGATATTCTATGAGATCCGAGAGTATGGTAAGTAAGAAATTGCTTTATTACTTACCATACTCTCTATTAGTGTTATAGTAGTGTATAAAGTTGTACTTGACTTTCTAATAAAAAGGGTATGCTATATTAGCTTCTATCTTCAATCTTCAATTCAATATATGTAGTTATTAATCCATATTTGGAATTGACGTAGGACCCAATCTTTTCTTTCATACATTTATATATATATATATATTTATATTCCAATGAATCTGAAAACTTCCAATGAATCTGAAATAATTGTTTTACTGTTATAGAATACATTTCTCCACTAGAATCTAATGGAATTTCGAAATGAAGATATTTTTATTTGAAAATTATTTCAATTTAAATAAAGAATGCGTTGCAGAACGATCTATAAAACAATTGATACCTTTTCATTTCTCAACTAAATTAGGAGTGCTTCTAAAGTCCACTTCTTCCCCATACTACGAGTGAAAGGGAAAAAGTAAAGACTACCATTAAAGCAGCCCAAGCGAGACTTACTATATCCATGTGAATTATGTCCCTTATCTCTATGATAGAATTATTCCATTATTGCTCACTAATAATAGTAGAATGAATGGTCCAGAGTCAAAAAGGGATTCTGGGCGAACACTATTGATGAATCAATCAAATAAATGGATTTTAAAAATTCCTATATGATTTATAATCCGTACCCTTTCCCGATTGTCTCTCTGAAGGAGTTGGGATATAGTATATTATACTCTTGACGAGGGGTAAAAATTGTTTTGGGCTTTTTTTTTTATTTTCTATAAAAGGTAAATTATCTATCCAATCTCAATCTAATAGTGATTGAATGCCTGAACACTCAGAGATTCTCGCGAGTCTATATATGTAGATTACAGTATAGAAAGTACTTTCCCAACTAGTAGTGGAATTCTCGGCCGGTTATCCAATGTAATTCAAGACCCAATCAATAGACATTACATTAGCAGTAGAAGAGAATCTGGAAGTCTTGCTTCGACCATTATAATCTTTCTTTGAATTTTAGATTCAAAGATTTCCAATCTTTTACAAAATCCCCAGAACATAAAAAAATAGCGGAACAGAACAAGAGATTTCGATTCGTTTGTTGATGAGGCGGCACCCGGATTTGAACTGGGGAAAAAGGATTTGCAGTCCCCCGCCTTACCACTCGGCCATGCCGCCAAAACGATACACAATAGGATAAAAATTTCCCTTTTTGAGTTGTATTAGTAAACTTGAGTTTATTGTACTTGCATCCCTTTTTAATCCTTTTTTCTAAATTTAGAAAAAATTAGAAAAGAAACCGTTTTTCCCCTTTTGATTGTATTTGATCTGCCCCTTCGATTGATTGTATAGTATCTCAAAACACACAAACTTCCACTCACTTTTATATTGAAAAATCAAATGTATATTTTCACTCAAAAAGCCTAAATTTATGGGAACCATTAACTATTTATTGACTGACAATTCGTGAATTATTCTTGGATTTGAATATCAATTTTGGTTTGCCTAATGACATAAGAATAAGCAAAAATTTTTTGATACATACTTAATTTATTTTTTTAATCAAAAATCCTTCTCAATTTCCATTATAACAAAAATTATAGGTATATGTAAACCCCAGAACGGATATTCTTATACAGATACCAAATTGGCTATTTATATTATAGTATGTTGCCTATAAATAAAGGGAATTCGTTGGAACAAAAAAAGGCCTGGCTGGGTATTGACCGGGCCAGGCCCAAAAGGCACTTCGAACAAAATAAAAGAAAGAAGGTGTTCTTTATTTATCTTTCTATTTGGATCTTTCGAGCATCTAAATTGAATTGCTAATTATATAATAACGATAAAGAATGTGAAAGAAATACTTTCTTTAATCCTTACTTGATGTGTAATGTAACATAGTAATTATCTTTTTCAATTGGGAGAGATGGCTGAGTGGACGAAAGCGGCGGATTGCTAATCCGTTGTACGAGTTATTCGTACCGAGGGTTCGAATCCCTCTCTTTCCGTTTCCGTTGATGAGTTTCCATTTTTTCTTTCAAATTTTGCAAACCCCTTTTTATTTTTTCCTTGTTAAATGTGTGGAATAGCTAAAAAAAATCTTAAGAAAATTATAAAATCAAGCAATAAAAACAAAAAAATTATTCTTCACGTCCAGGATTACGTCCTGGATCATTGGATAGGAATCCAAAGATGAAGAGAGAAACAAAGAATATTACTACTGTATAAACGAAAAGTTTGAGAGTAAGCATTACACAACCTCCAAGATCATTTTTTGAAAAAGAAAAACGAGAAAAGACAATAGATCCTCCATTTTTATATCACATATCCTATTTTGACACCAAGAAAAGAATTCTAGAAATAGAAAAGAATGTTCAGAAATTCAAATGAAGTTGAAATTTGTAATCAGAGTCTTTGATTACCACAAATCACTTTCATACCCAAATTAGATATTGTAAGGGACCCGAAGCTAATAAGGTATTTCGCCGTAAAAAGGATTAAAATCAGGAAATAGGGCGTCTCGTGGCTATCCGAGAATTTCAATGTTTGAATCGAAGGTTCATACTGTCAGACTTATTTGATCTTATCAATTGTTATAATTTTTCTCGAATAAATATGAATTTTCTAGGATAGTATTAAAGATCTTATCGAAAACTTACAGCAGCTTGCCAAACAAAGGCTAAAAGAAAAAAGAACAGGGGTATGACTGGCATAACATCTACGATTGGATTCAAAAAAGCATAGGCTTCGGGCAATTTGGCCAAGAAAAGACTACTCGGATAAAGGGCAGAATTAAGACAGATCAAACTAAAGATATTAAGCATAACAGACATTTTTTTCGTCGAGATAATTGCATTTTGATTGAGTTATTGATATAAGGAAAAATGAAGTAAAGTAAGGTAGACAAAAAATCCTTCTTTTTCCGCTCAATCAAAAATCCTCCGATTCTCAAAGGAGAATAGAAGAAATCATACTTTCATACAATATCTTAATTGAATTATATGTAATGATCAATAAATTCCATTGAATTAATTCTAGAGATACACATGCCAAAATCCTAGCACGAATCTATAATAGATTCTATAAAGAATAAAGATTTTCTATAGTTGGACTGGAATTGACGAACACTTAATACCAATATTATTCTTTAATAGTATAAGTATCCAATAAAAATAGAAATGGGGCGTAGCCAAGCGGTAAGGCAACGGGTTTTGGTCCCGCTATTCGGAGGTTCGAATCCTTCCGTCCCAGAGCATATCCATTGTATTCTAATACTTCTTTTTTGTTCAACAAGGTTCTGTTTCAAGGTTTGGATAGACTTTTTTTATTCTTCGCGGAATCATATCTGACTTTTTCACAAACCAAACTAAATCGAGTTCAAATGACATGCAAAAGTAACTGAACCCTTTTGTGACCCATAGAAAATGGGGCATAGATCACAGTTGGAAAAAGATTACTTAACCTCAGGTTAAAAAAATATGAAAATACATATAAAACGAGGAAGTGCTTAGCCTATAGGTATGTATGGTTATCCTATTTCAGTGACAATAGTGTTTCCATTTTTGTGAAAACTAAATTGCATCCCTAAAATATGAAAATTTAAATATTTAACAATGATATTTCTTTTTATTGTTCGATCTATTTAGCTTATTTGCTTTGCATCATTGACAATTCCATTTGAAAAGAAAGAGAGATCTTGCTTTTTTATGATAATAAAAAGGAGTAAAACTTGACTCAAAGAATGATGTAGAAGTAGAAAACTTTTTCAACTATCAAGATTTGTAATGATTCCTTCTAGGTTGGGAAGTTGAAAATGGTCAGTCTATCTTATTGAGTCACTTGAAGAGGCAGAGTCAAATAGAATTTATTTATTTATTTTATTTGTGCGATTTCTGTTAGTTATGTTATTTCTATATTTGGATTTCTTAATATTTCTGTTAGATATTTTTTTGAGATAGAGATTTATAGAAAAATGTTATATTCAGACAAAAAAAGACGGCATTTTGCTAAAATTTATTCAGAAAAATCTTTATTATCTGTGTAGATATTCTCTATTAAATATAAATAACTATGTCTCTGTACCGACTGAACCAATGACTATTCATGATTCCATAATTGAATCAATTCCATACTGGTTCCAAATTAGAGGAATGTTATGGTAAAACTTCGTTTAAAACGATGTGGTAGAAAGCAACGTGCGACTTGAAGGACATGATCCGGTGTGGATTCTTATTGTTACATCCACCATTTTATATAGGAATGAAGGTGCTCTTGGCTCGACGTCGTTTGTTCTATTCTACTAGAACCCTTCTTTTTTTATTGGGTTCTAATGTAAATAGTTCATGATGGAGCTCGAGTAGAAAGTATTTATTAATTTCTCAGGGGCAACGATCTAGGGTTAATGCCAATTAATAAATTGGAACAACTTCGTAAGTATATCTTCGATATAGAAATCGAAAGGATTCCATTCCAACAAATTTTCAAAATTGTTGGAACGGCTAAAACTTTTTCGATCGACAGTGTATCGCGCATGAATCAACCTCGGTATGATTCTTTGATAGAAAGAAATCCCAAAAGGGGTATGTTGCTACCATTTTGAAAGGATTAAGAAGCACCGAAGTAATGTCTAAACCCAATGATTTAAAACAAAAATAAAGGATCCCAGAACAAGGAAACACCACTTCAATTGTCTCACGGATCCGAATAAAGAATCCAAATAAATTTTAAACGAGACAAAAACGGTGGGTTAAAGACCACTCAATAAAAAAATATCTTAAAAATCTTTAATATATTTGAGAATTATTATTATTATATTATTGAACTTGAGTTATGAGTACAAATGATTTTTTTTCAGCAACGCAGCTAAATAAAAATGACTATGAGTTAAATTGAAATTTGAAATTATATTATAGAATAATTCATTTTACAGATTTTCTATTTATTCTAATTCTAATTTTATCCATAGACAAAACATCATTTTTTCTCGAGCCGTACGAGGAGAAAACTTCCTATACGGTTCTAGGGGGGGGGGGTTCTTTTTCATCTACATCTATCCCGATGAGCCGTCTATCGAATCGTTGCAATTGATGTTCGATCCCGAAGAGAAGGAAGAGATCTTCAGAAAGTGGGTTTTTATGATCCGATCAAGAATCAAACTTATTTAAACGTTCCCGCTATTCTCTATTTCCTTGAAAAAGGTGCTCAACCTACAGGAACTGTTCAGGATATTTTAAAAAAGGCAGAGGTTTTGCCCTAATCAAATGAAATTCAATTAAATTAAGGAAATAAAAAATAAGGGTAGGATAATGATTTCTATATCATTTTGGATATCTTTTCTATACTATGTTTTTTTATTTCCTTCTTTTCTTCTTCTATTCGTATCTAGTTATCATTGTTTTTATAGAATCCTTTTTGATAGAATCTTTTTTGATAGAATCCTTTTCTAAGGAAACCCTTATTTGATTCATCCTCACAAAATAGAACTATTTTGGCATTACCTGCAATTGGATGGTTTTCATTCGACCTCTAATATCAAGTAAGAAACAAGGAATCGAAGTTCTTTATTCTATATGGATTCAATACACTCTTGATTGCATAAATACTTTTTCTACTTCTTCTTTGTTTATTCTCCATCTAAACTAAAATTTTTAGTATATATGTATATGCAGTGCCAATCCAACACAAGTCCCTTTTTTACTATTCTTTCAATTTAAGTTCTTGTTTTTTTTTTCCATCGTATTCCTTTCTTAACGTTTATATTGACAACATTGTATCGAACAAATATAATTCATCGTGATAAGCAGTTCTATTTATTTCCGTCCCATAGGTTTTCTTTTTTACCTGTTGATTCAAATGATGGGTTCGTTGGATTTGATACCCGGATTTTTGATTGAAAAAGTGTATAACATAGAAATAGGGGATGGTCTAGCATTTTTTACATTTCTTTATTTATTTTGATCGGGAATTTTTTTTCATCTAATTTAGTCATTTTTATGTTCCAAATAGATTAGAAATTTTTTTCTATTTTTTATTTCGTAGATTAATGCTTTGATTTAATAATTTTTTTTTATTCTGATTGTATCTACATACCCCTTTTTCTATTTGGGTTGCTAACTCAACGGTAGAGTACTCGGCTTTTAAGTGCGGCTAGGATCTTTTACACATTTAGATGAAGCGAGGGATTCGTCCATACCATCGGTAAAGTTTGGAAGACCACGACTGATCCTGAAAGGGAATGAATGGAAAAAATAGCATGTCGTATCAATTAAGAGTTTTGAGAATATTTTATTCTTTCCGGCTCGGTACAAAGCCTTCTTTAATTTATTGAAAGGTAGGAAACTAAAGTCAATTTCAAGTTGGGTCGAATTAATAAATGGATAGGGCCCCAAAGCTTCAATTCATTTCATTTTTTTTTAGGGAAAGAAAAAGCAACGAGCTTCCGTTCTTAATTTGAACGATTACCCGATCTAATTAGACGTTAAAAAAATATTAGTGCCCAATACGGGAAGGCTTTCTCCCAGGAATGTATTCCTGATTTTTTAATGAATCCTAAATATTATCATTCTCCATTTCATAATGGAAACGTATGTGTATAAGAAACAGTATATTGATAAAAAATTTCCAAAATCAAAAGAGCGATTAGGTTGAAAAAAGTAAAGGATTTCTAATCATCTTGTTATCCTATAATGAAAACGAACATAAATACTTAAATTTAAATGGAAAAAGAGAGGATAGAGAATCCGTTGATAAGTTTATCTGTATCCGAGGTATCTATTTGGTTTGTACTATAATACCTTGTTTTGACTGTATCGCACTATGTATCATTTATAATCCCAAAAATCCTCTACCTTTCATTTAAATAGAATTTCAAATGGAGAAATTCCAAAGCTATTTAGGGCTAGATAGATCTCAACAACACTCTTTCTTATATCCACTTATCTTTCAGGAGTATATTTATGTACTTGCTCATGATCATGGTTTAAATAGATCTATTTTGTTGGAAAATGTAGGTTATGACAATAAATTCAGCTTACTAATTGTGAAACGTTTAATCATTCGAATGTATCAACAGAATCATTTTATTCTTTCTGTTAATGATTCTAAACAATTGGGGCACAACAATAATTTTTATTCGCAAGTAATGTCAGAGGTTTCTTCAATTATTCTGGAAATTCCATTGTCTCTGCGATTAATATCTTCCCTAGAAAAGAAAAAGAAAGGGTTAGTTAAATTCGATAATTTACGATCAATTCATTCAATATTTTCTTTTTTAGAGGACAACTTTTCACATTTAAATTATGTATTAGATATACTAATACCTTACCCAGC
>JARVZY010005478.1:0-29926 GCA_030686995.1 Artemisia argyi | reverse complement strand
AATTATTTTTGTTAATTTTTCGTCTCAATATTATTGTTCATCTTAGATATAGTTAAATATAATCATGTATTCTGCAAAAGATATAGTTTAACGGTATTTGTGAGATGCTTTGTAACCAAATTTCTGGTCTCGTTTGAGACCATTTTATAACATGGTTAATAAAGCATCTCACAGATACCGTAAAAGTTAACAGTTATTATGAAACATATGAAAAAGTTGAAAAGTACCTGAGTGGTAAGAACAACAATCAAGGAGACAAAAAACGTCATGTGCTGTTTATAAAAAATCTTAACACCAGTAACAACATGTATGGCATAAACAGTGCCAGCACCAGAATTGGCAAATATGGTAATCAAAACATGTTCCTTAACATTAAAAGGACCAGGGTTCATGGTGAACTCCCATCGTGTCCCTTTAAAAAAGACACGATCAGTAATCTTGGCAGCCATGAGTTGACCTAGTGGGACCACAGCGATCTGAGCAGAGATCGCTGTGATGCTAAGCGGTTCAGTTCTGTACCAAAAGAACTGATTCAAAAAAGACAAAAGAACACATGAAAGTGTTCCTAGGACCCACATTCGAAATGTGAGAACTGGTAATGATGCATCGTCTGTGGTTGGTACGGTCAACGCTACTTGTTTTATAGGTGAGTTTTCTTCTTCTTCTACTTGTTCATGGAAGTTTGTTGGTGATGAAGATGATGATGGAAGGTAGTCGTTTGTTGTTGTTATGAGTGGTTGTCGGATTTCATCGGATGTGTTTTCTTCCATGTTTCTGTTTTTGTGTTTGAAGATGTGTTGTGTGTGTTTTGTTGGTTTGTAATTCGATACGTTAGATATTTTGGATAGGAAATATATTGAAAATGAAATGAAAGGAGTAAATATTGTGAGGAAGAGCCACCTAACAGGATGATAGTATTATGGATTTCAACTCCAATAACAGTGGTGATTACCACGAGGTCAAGTGAATATTCAATATGGCATAAATTATAATCACGGTGGCTAGTTTTTTAGTTTCACGGGGTCTACCCGTAGGGTAGTACTTTTTTGTTTTTTACTTTTTCAGTTTCTGTCGTTTTTTTTTTTTTTTTTTTTTTTTTTTTTTTTTTTTTTTTTTTTAATGTATTGTATATGTATAATATTTTATATATTTGTGTTTAATAATGTTTTGTATATGTATAATGTTTTGTATAATTATTTTGTTTGTATAATAGCACTTTAAATATTACCACGTTAAATAACTGCAACAACAACTGTTATTATTAAATTAAACGACAACGTTATACATATTATTTAAAAACAACAACATCTACGACATATGAAGATTATTCATCTCATTTAAAAGATTATGGAGCCGGGCACTTGACTGACAAGCGTGATCCTCAGGATTCCTTGCCATTTCTAACTCCATTTTCAGCGCCTTTATTCTTGCCTTCAACAACTTGTTCTCATTTTTTGTAGCAACGCAGTTTAAGCAATGCGTTGAAGAAGAGGGTTGATTAAAGTGCTCTGCTTCAAATTCATCTTTCCACGCGAAGTATCGACACCCATAGTTTTTTGTACCTGGCTGTTACATGTTAAGAAAATAATAAGAAATGTATTTTTAACAAACAAATTATTTACATAACTAAGCAAACGTATGATTATTTACCACTGAAAGAGGACATGCATAAAACAGTCGCCCACGACTACCATCTTGCCAGGATTTTCGTTCTACAATAAATCCTCTATTACATCGGCACCAGAAAGGATTTCTTTTGCTCATCTGACCAAAGAATTTGCATAATAATTTACATCAGCAATCAATAATCATTTACAACATTTTCAAACAATTTACATTTAAATAAATGAATAATCATTTACAACATTTACAAACAATTTACATTTAAATAAATGAATAACCATTTACAACATTTACAAAATACATCGATGGTTATATATTGCATCCCATTCGTTTGCAACTGGCTGTTTGAACCACCTCCGTTGTGGGTGGTAATGTGGTAGTGGAGAATCCTTGTCTATATTGAACCAACCATGACGGTCTATAGCACCAATGTTCTCCCCCACACGCGCAATCACAATGGGGTCAATTCCATGTGATAAGTTTGGAGCAGAAAATAGGGGTAAACATGTGAACCAACCATGACGGTCTATATATACAAGAGGTCAGCGAATAGCTGAAGCGATGACCAGACCGTTATGTGGCATCGTCATCCAGTAATCTTCAGGCGCTGGTCCATTAAACCAGTTTAATGTATCACGAAGGTGGTAAAAGTCTTCTTCCCCCCACATACTCACGTAAGTTATACTATATCTTTGTAACTCTTGCATTAACATGTATCTAGCATCGGCCCACCTATTTTGGTCTTGCACAATCCAATGGGCAATGCACCGAAACCCACAATTTTCGTCACCTAGCACATTATTTATACTTATTACCTGTGGACGAAAAATCTCTGGAATGCGATCAATAAAATCCTTGCTATCCTTATCTCCAACGTAAAATTTGTGTGTTAGTTTTTCACTCGTGTACGAACTATGTCTTGCAGGCTCTTTGGCGCGTTTCGGGACTTTCGTGGATCTTGAATTTGTGCTTCTTCGGTGATTCATGGTTGGCACATCATTCAAGTCATTCAAGTCCGGGACTTCATTCAAGTCCGAAACTTCATTCAAGTCCGGGACTTGTGTAGCCTTGCCCTTTTTGTCCTTTGCGCTCGGACGTTCACGGGTATTTTTTTTTTGAATAGCTGGTTCACGTGTGTCAGCAGATTCAGGTTGGAATATATATCTTAACTTCGTTAACATATTCTTCTTGCC
Source organism: Artemisia argyi (assembly GCA_030686995.1). Taxonomy (NCBI): domain Eukaryota; kingdom Viridiplantae; phylum Streptophyta; class Magnoliopsida; order Asterales; family Asteraceae; genus Artemisia; species Artemisia argyi. The sequence goes on along the minus strand of JARVZY010005478.1, from coordinate 27,110 downwards.
AAACGATGTTGATTTGCTAAAAATATTCTTGAATTATCGCATGCCATCGTTAAACGAAGTATTGTCATCATCATCATCATCATCATCATCACCACCATGTTCGCTGAAAGAGCCATCTTTATTCGGGGGCCTATTGATAACAGGCCACGGAACAGATAGGGTTCTCCAAAAAATATCAACTCGTTCCAGTGGAATGGGGCATCCTGAATTCAATTAAAGTGACTTGTATAAATTACTGATATTAATGTGAAAAATAACTTGGTAGTTATAAATTTAATATACTTACCATGAATAACATAGATTTGCATCTCGTGAAAGCATGGTAGTCCGTATATTGCCCGATTCTTATGGCTACATTCTTCTGGGGTGATCGACAGGTGGAGTTCTTTGTGCATGAGGTTCAAAGCATGTTTAGAAACTTTATACGTTAATTCGTGAAATAGTGGTACATCACACTTAATTAGTTTCTCGTTCATGCTTCTATTGAAAGTCTCTTTTATCGCATCTTCTTGCGTAATGAGAATCTTATCGATCGACCTCAACAACCTGTCTAATTTGGACTGTGTGCCATCCAAATATAATTTCAACAACGCGTGGTGAGCCTCAACTCTGCACGTTGTTGTCTGGCCGAAGGATTTATATTGGTCGGTATTTTACGAGACAAACATGGGTGCGTAATCTTGCACCCAGTTATGCAGATACAAAGCGACATCTGAAAAAACCAATGAATTAATAAAAGGTCATTCGGGTGCATATTTATTAAATAATTAAAAACAATCAATTAATAATTAAGTACCCTGATGGTTGACCGATAGCTCTTGTAGGCGTTGATAACGTCGCTCGAATGATTCGAAGGTCGGAGCTTTAACCATCCAATCCCATCGGTTTTTAACGGACTCATAGTCAATACCCCCATCTGTGAATTTATTTTTGCAAAACTTAAGTATGTTTTGCTGTATATGCCATCGACAGAGTAATTGGTGAGCGTCAGGAAATTCTGCTCTTATTGCCCCAACTAACGCTAAATCTCTGTCAGTGACGATAACACGTGGGTAATATCTTTCGCCAATCACTTGGTTCACACGTTGCAATACCCATCAAAAATTATGCCCTTGTTCACTGTATAAAAAGCTATACACCATTGAAAATGTTTTATTTGTTGAAGTTAGTCCAACAATTTCCAACAACGGCAATTTAAACACCGTGGTATTGTACGTGGAGTCCATCAGCATGACTTCAGGGAATGTACACCATAGAGCATACGACGTGGGGTGCACAAAAAATAGCTCATCAAGCTCGTTGGTATGCTCATTTACCCTCGGGTACCATGTATACTCTGAATCCCGCAAATGCGAGTAAAGGACTTGAATTGGAGTTCTATCACCTACTCTGACTCTCCGGAACTTATCTTGTGCGTTATATATAGTTATAACGCTAGACACGTTATCCGGATTACGACCCTTTATTGTCGAAAGTATATTAAGTGGTCGTACGTTATAATCTGTCAATTCTTTGACCAAACCCAATTCATCATCCTTTAATCGCATTGCATATGGCACACCATGCAACGACTCTAGCATATCATGATTATGCGTATCATCCTTCACCCTCAACACCCAATAATTTTTTGTTCGATGATATTTCGCATTTAATCTGAATGGACAACCAGTTTTACATGTTTTGGTTTTCCTTTTGCCACTACCTTGAGGTACATACGTCCCACCCTTTGTACACCTGTAATTGATTTCGTTCATATGACCATCTTCTGATTTGGTTCTATCTTTAACAATAACAAAACCGAGCTCACGAGCTATATTTTGCGCCCACTCAGTTACTTCCTCGTGAGAACCGAAAACCTGAAAATACATAACATTTTTTACTAATACCTTTGTTTTAGTTTTTATTACAACTTTTATATTTTTACATTTTTATAACTACATTTTTACAACTTTTACATTTTTACATTTTTATAACTTACATTTTTACTTTTTTACATTTTTACATTTTACAACTTTTTACAACTTTTATATTTTTACATTTTTTTTTACAACTTTTATATTTTTACATTTTTACATTTGAACTAATACGTTTTTAAAACTTACATTTTTACTTTTTTTAAAACATTACACTTTACATTTTTTTTAAACATTTTTATACAAGTTTACACTTTACATTTTTTTTAAAACATTTTTACACTTTTTACATTTTACATATTACTTTTTTTTAACTTAAAATTAAAAAAAAAAAATATAAACGTAAAAACGCGTTTGTGGGGGGACCCACGCACGCGTTTTACTTACTACCCACCCACACCCACACATACTCACACATACTCACATGTGTGTGTGTGTAATTCTCTCTCTCTCTCTCTCTCTCTCTCTCTCTCTCTCTCTCTCTCTCTCTCTCTCTCTCTTTATCTCTCTTTTCTCTCACTCATTTCTGGGTAACACCGTTATTATAACTCATGCCAAACTTATAATCTAAGATGGTTTTTGTTTAATTAAACTTATAATCTGTGATGTTTTTTGTGATTATATGTTAAAAATTTAGGGTTTGTAAAAAATTAGGGGGTTTTGGGTGATTTTGGGTTCTGTGGTGTGTGATTATGTGATTATTAGTATGATTTGGTGTTTAATTTATCAGATCTATGATTATTTTATGGTTTGCCTAATTTTAAAAATTTAGGTTTTGTAAAAAATTTGAGGGTTTGGGTGATTTTGGGTTCTGTGGTGTGTGATTATGTGTATTATTTGTTGTTTAATTTATCAGATCTATGAATATTTTATGGTTTGCCTAATTTTAAAAATTTAGGATTTGTAAAAAATTTGGGGGTTTGGGTGATTTTGGGTTCTGTGGTGTGTGATTATGTGATTATTAGTATTATTTGGTGTTTAATTTATCAGATCTATGATTATTTTATGGTTTGCCTAATTTTAAAAATTTAGGGTTTGTAAAAAATTTGGGGGTTTGGGTGATTTTGGGTTCTGTGGTGTGTGATTATGTGATTATTAGTATTATTTGGTGTTTAATTTATCAGATCTATGATTATTTTATGGTTCGCCTAATTTTAAAAATTTAGGGTTTGTAAAAAATTTGGGGGTTTGGGTGATTTTGGGTTCTGTGGTGTGTGATTATGTGATTATTAGTATTATTTGGTGTTTAATTTATCAGATCTATGATTATTTTATGGTTTGCCTAATTTTAAAATTTAGGGTTTGTAAAAAATTTGGGGGTTTGGGTGATTTTGGGTTCTGTGGTGTGTGATTATGTGATTATTAGTATTATTTGGTGTTTAATTTATCAGATCTATGATTATTTTATGGTTTGCCTAATTTTAAAATTTAGGGGTTGTAAAAAATTTGGGGGTTTGGGTGATTTTGGGTTCTGTGGTGTGTGATTATGTGATTATTAGTATTATTTGGTGTTTAATTTATCAGATCTATGATTATTTTATGGTTCGTCTAATTTTAAAAATTTAGGGTTTGTAAAAAATTTGGAGGTTTTGGGTGATTTTGGGTTCTGTGGTGTGTGGTTATGTGATTATTAGTATGATTTGATGTTTAATTTATCAGATCTATGAGTGTGGTGGTGGGTGATTATGTGAAACTGCTTTAGCAGTTGTGATTATGTGAAATTGCCTGAGTTGTATGGGTGCAAACGGGTAGGTTAACACCTTGATCTGCCACCTTTGAGTGGTATGAAAACCTGCTCTGGCCTACCCCAGTCCACAGACTCTGTGTGGTTTCTTGGCAAACTGCTTATGTGCTTATGATAAAAAAAGTGCTTATGTGCTTATTGCACACAAGCAAACCATTTGCACACAGGCTCAGATTAGACCCCGTTATTATATACTTTACGGGTTGGGTTATATTGACTGTGGCTAGTTTTTTAGTTTTAACGGGGTGATGAAAGTGCTTATGAATCTGAAAATAACAAACTGCTTATATGCTTGATAAGCAGTTTGTTATTTAAAAAAAAAAAAAAAAAACTGAGATAAGGCAATGATGATTTAAATAAAACATGATTTTGGTTTGACATTTCTGACTGGACGGCAAAATAAAACTTAATTTTGCAACTTTCGATGTTGCAGCCATATATGAGTTAACTTGCTTATGTGAAACAGCTTATAATGTGAGCCTAATGTTATCTCTTATTAATGTGTAAAATGGTGATTACCTGTTGTGTGTAAAATGGTGATTGAGACATATCTGCACTTGTTTCTTTGTGGTTTGTTACTTGCGGCTTTCACTTGCAGCTTGTGTTTCACTTGGCTTGTGTTATAACCCAACCCTATCTGTAACTTGTGGAATCTTCACTTGTTGTAACTTGCTGAATCTGCTTGTGGTAACTTGGGGGTAGTACTTTTGCTTTGTTTGTGGTGATGTTTACTTTGTGAATCTGCCTTGTGGTGGTGATGGTTACTTTGTGAATCTGCCTTGTGGTAAGGTTCAATATATCATTTGGTTGTTTCACTACCTATCTCCCCTTGTGACTTCCTGCAGTTTGGGAATCTTACTTTTGCTTTTGTTACTTGGCTTGTGAACATTGTGAGGAATCTGTGCACTTCCTGCAGTTTGGTATTGTGCAATCCGTGCACAAGGTTTCACTACCTACCTCCCCTTGTGACTTCCTGCAGTTTGGGAATCTTACTATTGCTTTTGGTACTTGGCTTGTGAACATTGTGAGAATTGTGAAACATGTGTTGTGCATTCTGTGCACTTGGTTGCAATCTGGTATTGTGCATTTTGCTTATGTGCAATCAGCACTTGAACAATAAAGGCGATGACGAATGTTTTTTAAAACCGAATGGCATGGCAAAGTGATATTTTTATCACTTTGAAACCTTCATTATCCGAGCCTAAAACTTTTTTATAACTTGTGCAAATGGTTTTCTAAATCGACGATGATGATTACGTGTTAATCTGAGCCTTTGTGCAATCTGCTTGTGTGCTAAATGCGAGTGTGCAATCTGCTTGTGTGCTTATGCACTTGGACAAAAACTGCTTGTGTGCTTATGCACTTGGACCAAAACTGCTTGTTTACTAATTTCGGCGATGATGATTGTTAATCTGAGCCTGTGTGCAATCTGCTTGTGTGCTAAATGCAAGTGTGCAATTTGCTTGTGTGCTTATGCACTTGGACAAAAACTGCTTGTGTGCTTATGCACTTGGACCAAAACTGTTTGTGTGCTTATGCACTTGGACAAAATTTAACAAAAAAATACACCATGTGATATCAAAATAAAAACAGCAAACAGACAAAAAAAAAAAAAAAAAAAAGGTACCATGAACAGTACCCTAGGGGGTAGACCGGTTTGGCAGAAAGGGGTAGACCTCGTTAGTTTAGGGCAACCCATTCAATATTCACGCATCCCGAATCATGAAGCTGTTAAAAAGTTGATAATTGCAATATTCTCTTAAACTACTCTCAAGATTTCATTGTATACACTTACGCTGCGTTTCAGAGTTTTATTTTTTAAAGAAGAGGAAAGAAGTGAAAAGTAAACAAAATAAATTTGTGTTTCAGAGTTTTTTTTCAAGAGAGAAGAGAAGAGAAGAGGAGAGAAAATTTGGCTAAACTTCTCTCAAAAACTTTCTTCCCAAAAGTGAGATGATTTGAAGAGAAGTTATTTTATGAAGCTTTTAATAAATGTAATTACTTAAATAACCTAATATAAAACATAACTTTTACATCTAATAAAGGGTATAATTGTAAAATCGCCAGTTATCTCTTCTTTTCTCTTCTAACTTGAGAACATGATATAAAAAATAAAATTTCATTCATCTTCTCTTCTTTTCTGCCCATTTTTAACTCTTCTCTTCTTTTATTTCATTTCAAAAACTTGAGAACAGAGTGTAATATGGGACGGAAGGAGTAATTCGCCATTTCCATGTCAGCATCACATTATCATTTAATACACAATCAAACTTATCACATTGTAGTCACTATAGTCATTACTAAACAAAAAATATAAAAATATCACACTCATTATATAAACATATAACACAATATACCCCACACACACTCATGGACAAAGAAATAACGACCCCCTTTTTCTTGATTTGCGTTAAGTAATGCAGACCACCAAAAAGGGACGAAAATGCATGGATGACGTGCGGTGATGCTTGGCAACTATGGGAGACCACACGTGGTAGCCTAAGAGGAGGTGGTGCTCTACACTTCATAATGTTCAGCCTTGCAATTTCTTTCTACTTATCTTCTTACTAACACATAAAAAAACAAAAGTAATTATGTAAAAAAAAATGTTAGAAGATATATTATTTTTATTTTCATTTTACTTGCATAAGGTTAACTCATTAGAGCCTTTCATGTCATTTTGTATGAAAATTTCTCAAAAAAGTTGATTTCACGAAGAAACTTTAACTTTCGTACATTTGTCAACTAACTTTTTTTAAAAACTAGCCTAATTAAGCAATATTCAGGTGTTCTTTATGAACCGAGAAGAATTAAAACTAAACTCAGAACTTATTTCTTCAAAAATCATTTGTGTTCCGGTACTTTAAAAACATTTGTGTTGGGAGACTAGGCACCCGAAAGCTAACTCTCAAGTCGTTGCCTGTGAAGTTTGAACTTGAAACCTCCATTAAAAAAATCGTAAACCCTCGCCACTAAGTCACACTTAAGTTTACTTTGCAACTTTTGTACAATATGTAATTATATGAATAAAATGAGTAGCTCTAAAAGATTACAAGTCGAAGTTGAGACTTTCAGCTGAAGATTTTAAATATAAAAATAGTTTCATGTAGCAAATATAAATCGTGAGGTGATTTGCACACTCAACAAAATAATTTGCGCACTCAAATTGTTTATGTCTTGACATTTACATCATTTTCAGTTATATTCACCCATGTAAATGTATAAATGTTAAAACACAAACAATTAGAGTGTGCAAATCATTTTATTGAGTGTGCAAATCATCACAATTTCAACTATCAGTAACAAAATGAGGGTAGGTAGCAGATTAATGAAACTTTATATTTCGATGAAAGATGCTTGATTTAGGGTGTGTTTAGTAAAAATAGCAATGAGCTGTGAGTAGTAGCCACAGCTTACAGCTCACTGGTCACCACCGTTCATAGCTGTTGAGTGTGCAATAAAAATAAAAAAACTCATTGGTCATAGCTCATAGCTCAAAAAGCTCCGCATCAAACATACCCTTAACCAAAGATTTGGAAAAAGTCAAAAAAATGTTTTACAAATTTCAGAATGTTTAAAAACTTTGCATTAAAGCTGTCGTGTTGCTTGTGAGAGACGGGTCATTGTTACACTTACGTTCAACTGCTAAAAATTCAATATAACTTATACAAGTATATTGTTTTTCGTTAAAAAGAAGAGACTTTGAAATAAAAGAACTCTTTTTGTCCGTACTTTTCGTTTTCTCTTATTTAGTGCAAGAAATTAAAGTCATGATCGATATCTTGTCGAAGCTAGATATTATAAAACTATAATGTAAACAGATTATACTCCTACCTCAAAGTAAATTTATGACTAGAAAGACTGCTTCTAAAAAGGTTTGCTAACGTGTGCCCATTAGGTACATGTTTAGCTCTTTATATATAGAAGGTTTAAGTTAAATAATACTCCTTCCGTCTCATATTAAGTGTCCACAATGAAATCTTTGGATGTCCCAAATTAAATGTCCACTTGTACCTTTCAATTAATAAGATGAGAGTTTAGTGGGTAAAAGTAATATTTGATTGGTGGAGAGTTTAGTTAGTGGAATCTCCTAAAATTTTGTGTATTATGAAAATGGACACTTAATATGAGACGGAGGTAGTATCAAATTTCTATTTAATTACGGTTTAAGTTAATTAATCCTTGACAAATGTGTGTGTGAGTGTGAATGTGCTGAAAAATATGTAGAAGTGTAAGGTCTTGATTCTGGTTTAGGCAAACACCTAACTTTTAAAGAACAAACTACTCCATTAATTTTATTTTATTTTATTATTATTTTTTTAATGTATATGTAGGATTTGAGTTTATCTTTTTTGTTTTGAGTTTGACAATTCTCTATCTACTTATCTTGCACGCAAATACGCAATATTCGTCTATTTCCTGATTATCTTTCTTTTTTTAATGATTTATTTGGCATAATTAAACTTTTTGTAGATATTAATTGGCTATTTTTTTGCATAATTAATTTTTTTTAAACATATGGTAGTAATTTTGCCAACCATTATCTATACTATCTATCTATACTATCTATAATGGAAAAATGGTCAAACTTGAAAAGTTGAGTCTTGAAACTTGAGTATTGAAAGTCAAATGTGAGAGAAAATTAATGTAATTAATACTCTAATTAAAACACTCATTACTTAAAAGTACAATAATTTATTCACATTGTACAACCAATTAAAAACATATCTATCAAATTAAATACAACCAATTAAAACACAAACCGGGTTGACGTGGTAATTTGACCCGTTTTCGACCCAACCTAGCAAGTTGATCCGGTTTAAATCGACCCATTTTTCGACCGGAGCGGTTCAACCGGTTAAACTACCCAGGTCGAACCGGGTTTCAAAACATTATCTATTACTTAAAAGTACAATGCTTTATTCACATTGTACAACCAATTAAAGACATATCTACCAAATTAAATACAACAAATTAAAACACAAACCGGGTTGACCCGGGATGCTTCAAACCCGGCGGATTGACCCGGTTTAATTTGACCCGTTTTCGACCCAACCTAGCAAGTTGACCCGGTTTAAATTGACCCATTTTTCGACCGGAACGGCTCAACCGGTTGAACCACCCAGGTCTAACCGGGTTTCAAAACATTATCCTTTATTTAAAAGTACAATGATTTATTCACATTGTACAACCAATTAAAAAACATATCTACCAAATTAAATACAACCAATTAAAACACAAACCGGGTTGACCCGGTGTAAAACCTTGCAAAAATTTGTATAATTACCTTCGGTTAATTTAATAAATAATCTCTGTCATTATTGTAATTACCATTTTTACGGGAAAATTTAAAATTTTCTTTGTATATTAGAATGGTCACGATTACGATATTGCCAAAATTCGTCAAACGACAAAACAAGTTCACGACACAATTAACAAAATATTAATTTCACTAATCCTAATTAAATAACTAATTATAAAACCAAACGGACTCTTAATACTCAGCCCAACCACTCATTCACTATTCATCAGCCCAAAGCCACAAGCCCATTTTTTTGTTTTAATTCTTATTTGATCGATCAAACATGCTCCAAAACACCTCATTCATTTCCAAATTCTACACACGACCTACGTATATTTTTGCACATCCTCATTAAACTCCTAGCCAACTATTAGTGTGTCGAATCTCACGTTCATACGATGAGATTTGATACGTTTTTACGAGGCAAAGTGTTTAGCCATAAATCGATCCAACCAATTCACAACTTATTCCATTCTTAACCGTTTTAATCCTCGTTTGTTTCTAAATGCTCCTAATAATGTTTCTAAGATGATTCTATGCTCAAATGTCAAAGATGATCAAGTATATACAAGTAATGAACGATTTTGTAAATCGTATGTATAGATATATGTTGGTCGACATTGGCATGAATCGTGTAATACACCGTAAAATCCCAGGTCATTTATTAATGCTAATTACCAACATTATTCTAAACTAAGCCATTTTTGCGGGCTAATTTAAAATTTTTACATGAGACACTGTCTGTTAGAACACCCGATTGTTTTGTTCACTGTTTATTTGACACCCGAATGTTATGAACACCGTTTGTTTAACACCCGATTACGTTTTGTCACTCGATATCACCCGAATATCACTCTTGATATCACCCAATGAGGTTAAACACCGGTAACTCCCACTTGCGACCCGACACCCTAATTGAACACCGAGATTTTATTAAAATATATATATTTATATAAGATTATATATATATTAACTTTCACAAAATTTGTTATTACTATATACATATAAGTATATATGTATAAATGACGACACCGTTTAAATATTTAAGGTTTTCACGAACCGACACCGACACCGATATCGAGACCAATATCACAATTTTACGAACACCGACACCCCTCTATTTTTGGGCCGATTACACCCCAAGCCCACACGGCATTTCTTTCTTTCTTTTCTTGGGCCGAACGTACTCACAAGCCCACAAGTCTTTTTTTTTTCGTTTGAGCCAAAAGTTACCACAAGCCCGTATGACTTGTTGTGTTGTTTTCTTTCCTTTCTCTTGCGTAGCATACCACACGAAGCAATGATCAACTCCTCTTGCACTTTGAATTTTACACATGCTTATGGCTTGGTTCCCTCACACACGACACAACCATACAACTTTCCATGGATGTTGTACCATGCGACATAGAGCCTCCATTATAAGCCGTCAAACCGATGGACGAAACCATTAACCACCCTCGACTAATTACCCATGGATCGTGTGTCCCTTTACCTCCAACACTCTAATACCACATGAGCCTAAATGTCATTGTTTATTGCCTACAAAACCTAAACTACACATAAACTAATCCAAAGTAAACCTTTGTTGCCCCCTTTCACCTCTACTCGACTTGACAAGGACTCAAAACTAGGGACAAGATTGTCTACCTTCGAATGAGATTTGAGTAACATGTTTCACAATGCCAAACATACAACCACCTTGCCATCCTATATAAACCTACATTAATGCACTCAAAACTCACACACTCGAAAATTACTCAAATCATTAACACTCTCTATTCTCTTGGTTACTGTCGAAGAAACACAAGGAGCACACAAGCAAGGAGTGGGTTGGAACAAGTTGGATAACTAAGTTTTGGGTACAAGATCACTTCACGAAGGGTATCACTTGGTTAGCTCTCGTTGCTCATACACTCAACATCCCCACCACCACTTTGGTGTTGTAAGTTATTCACCACCCTTTTCAATTCGTATATCATTTCACACATGCATAACACGTTGATTTCATCACACGACACACGTATAAATTAAGTATGAATTTTCGTTACATCTATAACTATAAAGCACGTGCCTCGACACATTAAGAAAGGGTCTAGCATTTGCATTTTTACACGTACAATGTATGTATATTTATCGACACACTATATCTTTACACCAAGCTTAATCGAACTAACCGAACATGCAAGTCTTACCCGATCGAGTACTACAAAAACTAGACCCAAACCAAGTGCTAGTCGAACTACATTTTTCTTTTCCTTAACAACAAACTAAACACCCACTTTGGGCCTTACCGGGCTAACGAGCCCAAACGTTTTAAAGAAAAGAAAGGAGATTTCGGTTGAAGATGAAAAGATTTTTGAGATGTTATTCGAGACTTTCAAAGCTGAATTAGGAGAGTTTTACAAGATTTAAATGATATTTTCATTATACAAAAAGTTTGGTTTTCAAAAACTAGATTTTGGACTATTTTTGCAAAAGGTCCCACGTTAAAGGACTAAACGTGACAAAACACAAACTTTCGAACCAATATTTAAAATACCGAACTTTTTTTGAAAACAAGGGTAAAAACCGTCATTTGGCCTAAGTTCGAGGTTTAAAGTGAAAAAGAGTACAAAAGGGACTAAAATTGTAATTACTTTTAACCAAGGGTAAAAAGTGTAAATTTGGTAAAGTTAAAGGCTAAATTATGACAAGGTATATTTTTATTAATTATTTCATATGATTTTTATAAATACATATATTTTTCTTTAGCTTTAATATATATATATATATATATATATATATATATATATATATATATATATATATATATATATAGAGGTGGGTTCATGAAAAAAGTCCACTTTGGTAGAAAAGTGAGAAAAGTGTACAAATCAACCCCTCCTTTTTTTCACACCAAACTACAGGGACCTAATTGTATTTTCCTTCATTCTTTAAGGAGTTTTTTGCAAATTTGCACCCTACCCCCCCACCCCCCCACCCACCTACCCGCCCCCCCCCCCCCCCCCCCCCCCCCGCCGAAAAAAAAAAATTTTTTTCCCGCCAAAAAAAATTTTTTTTTGGGGCCAAAAAAAAAATTTTTTTTTTTTTGGGCCAAAAATTTTCCCGCCAAAATTTTATAACCCAGATGCACCTTTTTTTTTAGTGCATCTCAGTTATAAAAATTGGTGCATCTCAGTTATAACTATGATGCACCAATTTTTATAACCCAGATGCACTTTTTTTTTTTAGTGCATCTCAGTATAAAAATTGGTGCATCTCAGTTATAACTATGATGCACCAATTTTTATAACCCAGATGCACTAAAATTTTTGGCCCAAAAAAAAAAAAAAAATTTTTTTTTTTGCCCCAAAAAAAATTTTTTTTTGGCGGGAAAAAAAATTTTTTTTTCGGCGGGGGGGTGGGGGTGGGGGGTGGGGTGGGGGGGGTGGGTGGGTGGTGGGGGCATGTTTCAAGACAGACCCCTGAAGTTTGAGATATTTCAAATTAACCCCTAATAACTTTTTTTCTCACTTTTCTACCAAAGTGGACTTTTCTCTAGAACCTTACCCTATATATATATATATATATATATATATATATATATATATATATATATATATATATATATATATATATATATATATATATAACTTTATTAAAAGTATTTAATCATAAATATTTTTCTTAAATGATATTATTTTCACGACAAAATAATATTTAATCAAACACCGGTGCGTAACAACGATGCAAATAACTATGTGAAGTTATTTTGGAATATATATAGACACCCGAACGGATATCACCATACACGAGACATATCACATGTCATTTACAACACGAATCTAAAACACACATCACTATGTATTATTTAGGTCGCAAGTCGGAGGAATTTCGTTGCTTATCGTAGCAATACACCATCACTTTGAGCACCTTTCAGGTGATTTCATGGTCCCACATTTTTTTAATTGTTTTTAAACCCCGTGGGGAGATACATGCTATAAATCGAACACAAGTATTTTTTTGTATGTTGTTGTCACCTGATATTGCCTAAGTTGACACCTGTGCTACAAGTCCCTCATATCACGAACCTTAATCACTTGCGAGTGAGCGCGAATATAGTTGATAGATCTATTGGAATGGCAGCCCACCTCTGTCAAGGTGATCACTTGGCAGGAGGTGTGTTATATTCGAGGTATTATGGAAATTTGGCACATTTCCTGTCACCGAGGGCCCCTTGTCATTTACATCCGCTGTGGTGTAGATGATTGTTATTATCTTTATGATATGTCAAATCAATGTTAAGGCTTGCGTTTCGTGAGGCTTAGGAGCAATATTACACCCGATTTAGTCAAGACCTGTCTATCTTGGCTTGTTTATTTCAAATGCTTGACTTGTGTTCACACTATTACTATTTAAACTACTATGGATTCACTCAACCTTTGTGTTGACTTTTTAAGCATGTTTATCTCAGGAAATTAGCAAGCATGGCGGCACTGAGCTGGCAAAAGGGCACAGGACCTCCCTTTTATTTTAATAATTATATCATTCTTTACAAACTCATCACCACTTTTGTGAAACAATTAACATTTTGGAAAAATGTTTGTAACTCTGAATATTTGAGTTTTCATGGAATGATATTGGAAATCTTTTGAATTGTTTTCTATGAGTATGACTGTGTACTAAACTGTAATGACCCCGATTAGACTTCCGCTGCTTAATCAAATTTAGGGGTGTTACAAATCACCCCAACAAATTCCACAAATTGTGCTCTCACAACTCTTTCTAAAACAATATAAAAATGCACATAGGAGCTAGTTCACTGACATGCATCGTCCTTATGTTTCTTGAGTGAATTTCAAAACAACACGATTCATTCTATTTGATATATATATACATACCATGCATGCACTAGCTTCTTATCATTTCCATACTCTTTCACATACTCCATCCGTTCTAAATATCACCCTTACAAACTCAGAAGTCGATTGTATATTAGTTTGGACGCAAGGAAAGGAAATCGGGTTTTAATAATAAGTATAACGTTTGGGTTATACTTGGAAACGTGATATTCTTGTGTTCTATTCTATCACACTCGATCTCTTTATCACCTCTAAGGTGTTTGGAAGTCTCCTCTACTCGTTTCTATTCCAATTCATACGTTAAATCTATGTCATGCACCATGTTTAATTTATTTCAATCGTATATCATTTTGTATATATATACACGTACATATTTATTTTTAGTACACGAAACGTGACTAGCCTCTATCTTGGAAGGCCTAGGAGTCACGTAGCACATACACTTCACGTTTATTCTCATGTTACATGCATAAATTAATTTATTTTCGAACCATGTTTCACACATATAAATTTCCAAAAACACTTGAAAAATATTACAAGTTTTCAAAATATAAAAACGATTCAAACACCCTACAAAAGCAATGTATAACTTTTTATTTCATATAACAAACGTACCATATTTTTCTATGTGCTAATAGACCACCTAGAAAACTAATAATTTCGTTTATACAACTTACAAAAATAATCACGTTTTGACACTCTAAACGAGCCAAATTGAATCGACATGAACCGGATTTTCAAACCATGTTTTATAATAAAAACCTTATGTTTTGTCGATTGGGCTTAACCAAGGCCCAATAAGACTTAACGATTTAACAGCTCACTGGGCCCATAAAATATATTTTTGGAATCACAAAAGAAGCCCAAGTTCAAGCCCAAAATAATTTCCATGCCCTCGCCTCTAAATTTTTAAATGGGCTTTTGTTCTATTTCGTTAAGGCCCATAAGCTATAAAAATTAAGCTTTTAACAAAATAAGCTGTTGAAATAAGCTTGGAATAAATAAAATAAGCTACGGAAATTTTTATAATCATTTTTGCAAATTTGGACTAAAAATGTAACGCGACGACACCTATAGGGACTAAAAGTGAAAATATTGGAAAGAAAGGACTAAAACTGTAGAAACAGAAAGATAGGATAAAAATTGATAATATATGATGTTACAAGCTTAGATTGTAATTTTGGACAAGTAGTGGACAATAAATGTAAATTATATACGAAAAGGACTAACGGTGTGACGCTAACGCCGTTAGTATAAAAAGTGTAAAAATTGGAAAAGGACAAGGACTACACATAATCTATTTGACATTCTTATTTTATTTTCTATTTTACGGCAACCATCACGTCATATGCATTTTATTACGTTTTATATATATATTATTTATTTTTACGTTAATAATATATATAACGATATCTAAAAAGTTAATATTTTTACTTACAATTAAAAAGGTAAAACTATGATGGATATTTTAAATAAAGTATTTTAACATATCATGCATGATATAATAATTTCACTGCACATCATCTATTCGTCATAACAAATAATAATTATTCGTTATTCGTTCGTATTTACCAAATATTATTTGGTTATATTCTCTGCTAAATTTATTTATCACGTTCTGTGTCAAAGACGTTTCCATAATCGTTTCCATAAATCCCATCCTATATTACTTTTCATCATTTCCAAATCAATCCAGGTGAGTCATAGCCCCATTTCCAATAATTGTTTTAAACTCATTGGGGGAGATACATGCTTACATATACTTTGATAACTTGATAAGTATATGAATAAAATATATAATTCAGATCAATTTCCTAATTTATAATTATTAATATGATTTGTGATTTAAAATGTGATATATACAATACATGACAAAATACTTAATTGAAATATTGATACTCTGATGATAATGTTTTTCATTCAAATATTGTGGTATGTGATATATATATTTTACTGATGAATTACTTGACTGAAATACTGATACTCATATGAAAATGTTTTCAATTTGATTATTGTGGTATGTGATATACATGTGTTATTGGCGAAATACTTAAACTGAATTTCTGATACTCAAACGATAATATTTTCAAACTGAATTTCTGATACTCAAACGATAATATTTTTAAACTGAATTTCTGATACTCAAACGATAATATTTTCAAACTGAATTTCTGATACTCAAACGATACTGTTTTCAAACTGAATTTCTGATACTCAAACGATAATATTTTCAAACTGAATTTCTGATACTCCAACGATACTGTTTTCCAAATTGATTTCTGTGATACGATACTTGATTACATGATGTTATGCTAAATGAGCCCATTAGTCCTAGATATTGCCTAAGTTAGCTTATCGCCATATAGTCCCTCAATCATGAGCCATTAATCACTGTAATGTGAGCGCGAATATAGTGAACAGATTCGAAACCTGTGTCGGATTGACCTCCGATCCCACTAATACTTGACGGAATGCCATTATGCATATGGTTAGTCGTATTAGTCGTGACACACTATATTTGAGACAAAATAGGAATTGACAAATCACCTATTGTTAGAGGGCAAAATCTGTCATTGATTAGATAGAACACCCCCTTTGTTAACGCCTTGCGTGTCATGAGGCTTGGTGCAATATCTATAAAGGAAATAATGTATGTATTCAACATATATTTAGATACAGCTGTATAGGTTTGACCATACGTGAATTGTATATCTGATTGATTTAGTATCATGAGTATCCAGCTCATGTTAAGATTATTGATTCTTTATTTGAATGTGATTGAATACTTATATGATTTATTTGTGAATATACTCGATACTTGTTTCATTACTGTTTGTATTTTATCAATACCAAATATTCCGGAAATCAAATAATATAAAGGGTTTTTCCTAAAACTCTATGAACTCACCAACCTTTGTTTTGACACTTTTAAGCATGTGTATGTCAGGTAATTTAACGGAGCAGGACAAGACACGGAGTGGGCATTTATTACTCTGATAAAT
The DNA here is from genome assembly GCA_030686995.1 of Artemisia argyi. NCBI lineage: Eukaryota > Viridiplantae > Streptophyta > Magnoliopsida > Asterales > Asteraceae > Artemisia > Artemisia argyi. The sequence continues at coordinate 10,308 of JARVZY010005478.1, read as the reverse complement.
TAAAATGGTGTAAAAATCAAATTTGTTTTTTTACAAGTCTTTATATCTTTTCATAAGATTTTAAATCAAATGGTTCATCTTTTATCAAAATTATTATTTAAATGACAAATAACTTTCAAAACGTTTCTTTTAAACCGTTTTATGTGGTTAAAACTTCGGTCCTCACCGTAACACCCAAATTATTTTTCCGCTGCGACAAACTTAAAAATGGGGGTGTTACAGATTGGTATCAGAGCTACAGTTATAGAGAATTAAATGTTTTCAAACATTAAAACTATAACTACATTTTCAAAATAATGATTTTACACCATAAACATTTTATGCCCTCCGTGTCTGCAGACTGCGGTGCTCCATACTTTATTTGTTGAGATTATCTTACATGCTTAATAGTTACTCATATACAATTGTTATTTCATCTGTACTGTTATATCTTTAACATACAAAATACTCATAAAATATTATTTTCGGTTACTACTGTAGCATGTCTTCAGGAACGCTCGTGAATGTCAAAACAAATATCCAAAAATACTAATACCTCATCTCTCAATAAAAATTCTCCGAATACTGAAGATCCTTACGTACAAATAACCAAAATCCGCGCATAAATTACCTTGTCGATTAGTATGGATGTTAAGTCAGAATCTTAATATAATTTACAATGTCTTAATTTGAATGGATTGGGACGCCCTTTTATTCAAATCAAGAAATTTTACATTATTGAACCATGAGTCTATATTTCTTTAGTTACATAGTTTGGGACGCTTTTCTATGTAAATAACGAAATATAGATAAATAGGTTTAATTATATCTGAAATAACAAGCATATGAAACCAAGAACCACTAAATTTCATTAAAAACTCCATATATTAATACACAACGATACAATTAGCATTCGTAATGCTATTGTCACAAATACCATTAAGTAAGGCAGGAATAACCAATTGGTTGACTTGCCAAGCCAATGAAAAATATCACTATCTCTTAACCCATAATTTATCCACACTAATAATCAAAACCAAAATTTGCACAAAAAGTGCTATAATCAAACCCAAAAATTCCAAATCTTTCTTTGGGATGTGAGACAAGAAAATGTCTTCAACAAACATACAAAATTATGGGAACGGTATGGGTGTATGACATTTTAAAATCTTTGGATGAAAGAAATATGAGTGGTGAAGAGGAAAAGGTGGGATATGTAAGGCGGTAGCCGTAGACTACTATCCTACTCACAGACATTCCCTATTCACTAACCAAAGACAAAATGACTTTCATCATTCCCAAAGGCTGAAAATCTGGCAATTTTACTCTACGTCCTTATCCAAAATTTTTCTTTGTAAAAATCTGTAACAACAAAGCTCTTTGTTTAATGGGTAGGTTACCCGCACAGATTTTTTATAATTCATGAAAAATATCTAAACGTGACAACTAATAGGTTCTCTTCCAAATTGTGTTCACAACGCAAACATTCAAACATCATATTATTAAAATATACTTAACATTACAAACAACTGAATTAAAAACACCTAACAAACATAAACCTAAACTTCAAAAATAGGCTGGATAATCCCAAATCTGAAAGTTGTTGGAGTCACAACCATCATCTTAAGGATCAAGATTCGCTAACCTCTCTTCCTCTATCTGAGCCTCCCACCTGCTCAGCTCCTGCTCCATGTCAGAAGTCCAATCACCATCACCAACATCTACATTTTCCTCAAAGCTTAACTGGAAGTGATCCAGATGAGGCAATTGTTGTTGTTGTTCAACAACTCTTGGTGCGGATGAACTTGATGCACCATAATGGGGTTGTTGTGGTGGTGGTGGATGTTGTTGTTGTTGTTCAACCCTAACAACACCAAAATTTTCTTCAAAACTCCAACGAATTTTATTGGAGATTTGGGCCTGAGTCTGACCGACACAAGCCCGCAACGATTCAATAACAGCGGCGTGCTTGCGGCACTCATCCTCCAAAAATTTATCAATCACCTGTCTCCTCTCCGCCGATATATCTGTGCATCTCACATAGCGTCCTCTAAGTTCTTGATACAATTGTCTTGCCATATCATATTGATTAATGGCTTCCACAATAGTATTTTGGCGATCCACATCGCTATTTTCAGTTTCTGCCTTGATAAACAATCGAAATTGTTCAGGGGTATGTGGAAGTCTGCAAGGCATTGAGTGTTTTGTGTGTGTGAAAAACCCAAGTATGCGAGTGGTATTTAAAAGGGTTTGGAAACATTTTTCCTTTATTTTATTTTGGTAGACATAACCGTTAGTAATTACTGTTCACTAGCCGTTATTCTACTATTCGTGATCACTCTTCTCAATATTCACATCTCTTAAATACATCAGTTATTTTGTCTTGTCTAGTACAGGTAAATCTAACTGAGTCACGTATTTTAGGAATAAAAATCTCTCGACAACCTCTGTTCAAAAAAAAATTCTTTACTCAAGTAATCACATTAAATTTGAATTTCAGGATGAAATTCAGAATGACATGTGGGTACTGTAAAACCTCGCAAAAATTTGTATAATTAACTTCGGTTAATTTAATAAATAATCTTTGTCGTTATTGTAATTACCATTTTTACGGGGAAATTTAAAATTTTCTTTGTATATTAGAATGGTCACGATTACGATATTGCCAAAATTGGTCAAACGACAAAACAAGTTCACGACACAATTAACAAAATATTAATTTCACTAATCCTAATTAAATAACTAATTATAAAACCAAACGGACTCTTAATACTCGGCCCAACCACTCATTCACTATTCATCGGCCCAAAGCCACAAGCCCATTTTTTTGTTTTAATTCTTATTTGATCGATCAAACATGCTCCAAAACACCTCGTTCATTTCCAAATTCTACACACGACCTACGTATATTTTTGCACATCCTCATTAAACTCCTAGCCAACTATTAGTGTGTCGAATCTCACGTTCATACGATGAGATTTGATACGTTTTTACGAGGCAAAGTGTTTAGCCATAAATCGATCCAACCAATTCACAACTTATTCCATTCTTAACCGTTTTAATCCCCGTTTGTTTCTAAATGCTCCTAATAATGTTTCTAAGATGATTCTATGCTCAAATGTCAAAGATGATCAAGTATATACAAGTAATGAACGATTTTGTAAATCGTATGTATAGATATATGTTGGTCGACATTGGCATGAATCACCCCAACAAATTCCACAAATTGTGCTCTCACAACTCTTTCTAAAACAATATAAAAATGCACATAGGAGCTAGTTCACTGACATGCATCGTCCGTATGTTTCTTGAGTGAATTTCAAAACCACACGATTCATTCTATTTGATATATATATACATACCATGCATGCACTAGCTTCTTATCATTTCCATACTCTTTCACATACTCCATCCGTTCTAAATATCACCCTTACAAACTCAGAAGTCGATTGTATATTAGTTTGGACGCAAGGAAAGGAAATTGGGTTTTAATAATAAGTATAACGTTTGGGTTATACTTGGAAACGTGATATTCTTGTGTTCTATTCTATCACACTCGATCTCTTTATCACCTCTAAGGTGTTTGCAAGTCTCCTCTACTCGTTTCTATTCCAATTCATACGTTAAATCTATGTCATGCACCATGTTTAATTTATTTCAATCGTATATCATTTTGTATATATATACACGTACATATTTATTTTTAGTACACAAAACGTGACTAGCCTCTATCTTGGAAGGCCTAGGAGTCACGTAGCACGTACACTTCACGTTTATTCTCATGTTACATGCATAAATTAATTCATTTTCGAACCATGTTTCACACGTATAAATTTCCAAAAACACTTAGAAAATATTACAAGTTTTCAAAATATAAAAACGATTCAAACACCCTACAAAAGCAACGTATAACTTTTTATTTCATATAACAAACGTACCATATTTTTCTATGTACTAATAGACCACCTAGAAAACTAATAATTTCGTTTATACAACTTACAAAAATAATCACGTTTTGACACTCTAAACGAGCCAAATTGAATCGACATGAACCGGATTTTCAAACCAAGTTTTATAATAAAAACCTTATGTTTTGTCGATTGGGCTTAACCAAGGCCCAATAAGACTTAACGATTTAACAGCCCACTGGGCCCATAAAATATATTTTTGGAATCACAAAAGAAGCCCAAGTTCAAGCCCAAAATAATTTCCATGCCCTCGCCTCTAAATTTTTAAATGGGCTTTTGTTCTATTTCGTTAAGGCCCATAAGCTATAAAAATTAAGCTTTTAACAAAATAAGCTGTTGAAATAAGCTTGGAATAAATAAAATAAGCTACGGAAATTTTTATAATCATTTTTGCAAATTTGGACTAAAAATGTAACGCGACGACACCTATAGGGACTAAAAGTGAAAATATTGGAAAGAAAGGACTAAAACTGTAGAAATAGAAAGATAGGATAAAAATTGATAATATATGATGTTACAAGCTTAGATTGTAATTTTGGACAAGTAGTGGACAATAAATGTAAATTATATACGAAAAGGACTAACGGTGTGACGCTAACGCCGTTAGTATAAAAAGTGTAAAAATTGGAAAAGGACAAGGACTACACATAATCTATTTGACATTCTTATTTTATTTTCTATTTTACGGCAACCATCACGTCATATGCATTTTATTACGTTTTATATATATATTATTTATTTTTACATTAATAATATATATAACGATATCTAAAAAGTTAATATTTTTACTTACAATTAAAAAGGTAAAACTATGATGGATATTTTAAATAAAGTATTTTAATATATCATGCATGATATAATAATTTCACTGCACATCATCTATTCGTCATAACGAATAATAATTATTCGTTATTCGTTCGTATTTACCAAATAGTATTTGGTTATATTCTCTGATAAATTTATTTATTAGGTTCTGTGTCAAAGACGTTTCCATAAATCCCATCCTATATTACTTTTCATCATTTCCAAATCAATCCCGGTGAGTCATAACCCCATTTCCAATAATTGTTTTAAACTCATTGGGGGAGATACATGCTTACATATACTTTGATAACTTGATAAGTATATGAATAAAATATATAATTCAGTTCAATTTCCTAATTTATAATTATTAATATGATTTGTGATTTAAAATGTGATATATACAATACATGACAAAATACTTAATTGAAATATTGATACTCTGATGATAATGTTTTCCATTCAAATATTGTGGTATGTGATATATATATTTTACTGATGAATTACTTGACTGAAATACTGATACTCATATGAAAATGTTTTCAATTCGATTATTGTGGTATGTGATATACATGTGTTATTGGCGAAATACTTAAACTGAATTTCTGATACTCAAACGATAATATTTTCAAACTGAATTTCTGATACTCAAACGATAATATTTTCAAACTGAATTTCTGATACTCAAACGATAATATTTTCAAACTGAATTTCTGATACTCCAACGATACTGTTTTCCAAATTGATTTCTGTGATATGATACTTGATTACATGATGTTATGCTAAATGAGCCCATTAGTCCTAGATATTGCCTAAGTTAGCTTATCGCCATATAGTCCCTCAATCATGAGCCATTAATCACTGTAATGTGAGCGCGAATATAGTGAACAGATTCGAAACCTGTGTCGGATTGACCTCCGATCCCACTAATACTTGACGGAATGCCATTATGCATATGGTTAGTCGTATTAGTCATGATACACTATATTTGAGACAAAATATGAATTGGCAAATCACCTATTGTTAGAGGGCAAAATCTGTCATTGATTTGATAGAACACCCCCTTTGTTAACGCCTTGCGTGTCATGAGGCTTGGTGCAATATCTATAAAGGAAAGAATGTATGTATTCAACATATATTTAGATACAGCTGTATAGGTTTGACCATACGTGAATTGTATATCTGATTGATTTAGTATCATGAGTTTCCAGCTCATGTTAAGATTATTGATTCTTTATTTGAATGTGATTGAATACTTATATGATTTATTTGTGAATATACTCGCTACTTGTTTCATTACTGTTTATATTTTATCAATACCAAATATTCCGGAAATCAAATAATATAAAGGGTTTTTCCTAAAACTCTATGAACTCACCAACCTTTGTGTTGACACATTTAAGCATGTGTATCTCAGGTAATTTAACGGAGCAGGACAAGACACGGAATGGGCATTTATTACTCTGATAAATTAAAATGGTGTAAAAATCAAATTTGTCATTTTTACAAGTCTTTATATCTTTTCATAAGATTTTAAATCTAATGGTTCATCTTTTATCAAAATTATTATTTAAATGACAAATAACTTTCAAAACGTTTATTTTAAACCGTTTTACGTGGTTAAAACTTCGATCCTCACCGTAACACCCAAATTATTTTTCCGCTGCGACAAACTTAAAAATGGGGGTGTTACACCCGGGACGCTTCAAACCCGACGGATTGACCCGGTTTAATTTGACCCGTTTTCGACTTAACCTAGCAAGTTGACCCGGTTTAAATCGACCTATTTTTCGACCGGAACGGTTCAATCGGTTGAATCACCCGGGTCGAACCGAGTTTCAAAACATTATTTTTCATTTATAACCTATAAAATTTTTTTTATCAATAAACTATTTGTCGCTATAAAATCCCGTTGTTATGCACGGGTACTCGTCTAGTAATGAAAAAATGGTCAAACTTGAAAAGTTGACTCTTGAAAGTCAAATATGAGAGAAAATTAATGTAATTAATACTCTAATTAAAACACCCCATTACTTAAAAGTACAATAATTTATTCACATTGTACAACCAATTAAAAACATATGTATCAAATTAAATACAACCAATTAAAACACAAACCGTGTTGACCCGGTAATTTGACCCATTTTCGACCCAACCTAGCAAGTTGACCCGGTTTAAATCGACCCATTTTTCGGCCGGAGCGGTTCCCGGTTGAACTATCCGGGTCGAACCGGGTTTCAAAACATTATCCATTACTTAAAAGTACAATGATTTATTCACATTGTACAATCAATTAAAAAAATATCTACCAAATTAAATACAACCAATTAAAACACAAACCGGGTTGACCCGGAATGCTTCAAACCCGACGGATTGACCCGGTTTAATTTGACCCGTTTTCGACCCAACCTAGCAAGTTGACCCGGTTTAAATCGACCTATTTTTTGACCGGAACGGTTGAACCACTCGGGTCGAACCGGGTTTCAAAACATTATCCTTTACTTAAAAGTACAATGATTTATTCACATTGTACAACCAATTAAAAAACATATCTACCAAATTAAATACAACCAATTAAAACACAAACCGGGTTGACCCGGGACGCTTCAAACCCGGCGGATTGACCCGGTTTAATTTGACTTGTTTTCGACCCAACCTAGCAAGTTGACCCGGTTTAAATCGACCTATTTTTCGACCGGAACAGTTCAACCGGTTGAACCACCCGGGTCGAACCGGGTTTCAAAATATTATTTTTCGTTTATAACCTATAAAATTTTTTTTATCAATAAACTATTTGTCAATATAAGATCCCGTTGCTATGCACGGGTACTCGTCTAGTACTTATAAAAGTAAAAGAAAATTCAAACGAATTAAGACCAATTAAGACTGTGGCAATCTCATGACAAAAGTTGTCTTGTATATTTACTAGTTATAATGCCCGCGCACGCGCGGGGTTCTTTATAATATTTTGAATTAATTTGTTTTTTTTTAATTTGATCTTTTGTTTTTTTTTTAAATATCACTTTGATTTTTTTGCATAACATATCCCTTCTATGTTGTTTTTAGTCACAACATAAAGATTTTTGTTATTTCCATATAAACCAATTTTTAGTCTAGTTAGAAAATACTCATTTCACGATGTGCCCACTCTAAAGCATCTGAAACATTGTGAAGAGGGACAAGCAAGTCTTGAAGTACATGCATGTCATGATAATAGTTTCGAATGCATTGAAATTGGGTGACCTTGAGGCTTGAGTATAGGAATTTTTGGTTGCATCATCCAACCAAGAAGAAGCAACCACCAACTTTAAATGCATTTGAAAGCATTCGTGGAACCAACTTTGAACCTAATATTTGAGCATAAGATTCACGTGCAAATAAGTACACAAAGAACAACGTCGTAGCTTTTCTTAATAATATTAACATGTATAAATAAAAGGACACTTACATCGGTCCATTTTATAACACGTTTTCCAGCACGACCTGCATTATCACCTGCCTCCATGTCTGGAATTTTCTGAGTATCTAAAGCCTCACATTCTTTTACAGATTTGTCATCCAAAACACCGTTTTCTTAAGCCACCTCTAGAATAGACACGGTAGACTGTTCTACAACGCCCTCATTAACTTCCAAGCATAGTAACTTATTTTACGATTTTAAGCATTTGATATTATGATATCTGTAGGATGAGATAATACGGAAAAATATTGATTTTTTATTTTCTAATTATTTGGTAAATGAGGTTGGATGTATTGGTTTTCTTTAATTATTTGGTGGTTACGTCTTAGTATTTTTTTTTTCTTGAGACATGCAAAAAAGATTGAGCCGTCATTTTGATACAATGCAATGATTCAGACCAATTATTTTTCCCTTGGATTACTAATAATAGTGTACACATTACCCACTTATTTTCTTTCTCATTTAAGTGATTGTGAGCAAATAACACTCATATCCACCATCCTATTTCTCTTAAAAATCTGCTTCAAAAATATGACCAACTCAATTAAGGCTTTTTGACATGTACTATAAATCACTTGAACCATGAAGATGTAAGTGATTCTTTTTAATCGTCTTCATCATAATGCATCCATTTTTGACATGTTGAAATCCATCAACTGCTAATTTACTAAACAGTTATATTTTGTTATAATGTCGGCTTGTCTTGTTTCAAATTAGTAAATCATCGTTGTCATTTTCCTTAGTGATAACTGGAATATGATTTTATTGTTGTAATATATGACTATCATTATAGAATAAGGTTTTATATGACTAATTTATTCAAACAATGCAAATGTTATAGAATGTGAGCAACGAATACATGTCTTAAAATTTTGTTTATATATAAAGTAAACATAAAATAGTTGATATTAAAAATTATAAATCAATGTCTTGAGCAAGTACATTATTCCGGAATGCATTGACATGTCCCTTGACACACTTGGCAGTATCACTCATCATCTTCATAATATTCTACAACGTCGCAATTTTTGGATTCCCGATTTTTTTGCCATTCATCTTCCGTCATACTACGGGGTATATGGGCTGTAGTTTTTGCCTTTTTTGTATTTGTCCTCAAATCTTCCACATTAACGACTTCAATATCTAGAACATTTGAACTGTTTCTTTTTTTGGTAGCTCCAACTTTTAATGTGTTGTTTGATGCGCCTTTGATATTCTTTAAAAGGGGGCTCTCGTCGTCATCAATCTGTGTCAAAACGTATGCATCAAATAATTTTGTTGTGTGTTATATGTAAATAGTGTTGTTATATCTAAATGCTTTTGTTGAAACAATGAGTGTAATGAAATAGTTTTTTGGTAGTTAGGTATAAAATTATAGAATAAATTAAATTTACAAATAAAGTGTGTGAATTATGTGACGGTTGTCTTTTTAATTACCTTTTCGTCTTCTGAATCTTCGATGATTATGATATCCTTTTTATTATGGTCTTTGGCTTTTGGCATGTCTATTGTGTTCGTCATCTGAATAGATAGAAGAATGAAATAATTAATTATATGATTTGAATTTACCTTTACAAATAGAATGTTGTTTTTTGTGTAACATACCTTGTCAGTCTTTGTGAATACCTTTTCTTGTGTTTTTGCATTGAAGGTAGCTGTTAGGTTTAGCTGAGGTTGTTTGCATGTTCCTTTCGATATGTTTTCTAGCAATCTGCGATAAAACAATAATAGGTTATCATACTTTCATAGCTTTTTTGTTTACTTTATAATGTTCTTACCTTTCTTTGAACATCGATATTTGCTTGTTGTTGTTGTTGATATAAATCTTCGATGCTTTGTTGATGCTCGACACTTGTTGTTTGTCTGCATTTATGTTAAGTTTTAGTCTTTTTATTAGTGCATCAATATTTTGGTTTTGATGTAAAAAGTATATGAAATTAAGAAGTTTTACTTTCCCATGTGTTAAATTTTGCTAGCTGGAGAATCATGACGATAGGGTCGCCTCTTGCGATATTTTTGTCGATGTATTCTTGTAAAGCATCGGCATCATCTTCCCATAAAGTACATCGTATCTTCTGGCCGCTGTTATAAATAAATGTC
>JARVZY010005477.1:0-29927 GCA_030686995.1 Artemisia argyi | reverse complement strand
AGCTCCTTCATTGACCAACCTCCATGTGTTTTAACAAACTAAAGTTCCCATTTATATAGCCGTAGAAGAAGCAAAACGCGGTCTCGAATATAGGAGAAAAGAAATACTCGAGAAAAGGAACACAGACATAAGGTTTTTGATATGTTAAACTAGGGTCCGATCAAACATGGACGGACCTTAGTGGAGACCGGGGAGGGCCACGGCTCTCCCAAAACTTTGAGATTTTACTTATATTTGCTTAACGAAAATACTAATTTAGCCGTCCCAAATTAACTGATGTAGCACTCGGCCCTCCCAATAATTTCACCCAAGTTCCGTCTATGCGATCAAACATCAAAAAACACATCCACAAACTATTTCTCTTTGATGTCTACACACAACAAGATGGCAGAATGTATGAAACATAAACACACTGAATAATTTAAAGAAGGGAAAATTATCAAAATAGATCAGTCGCCCAAAGCACATTCCTTGAATAGATGTTTTTAAATCACTTTCCTCCGGCGGATCAGGGCAACTTGGCGACTGAGCAACCTTCATATATGTGCGACACGTGTCGAATATTTTATTAATATAGTATAGAATCTAGAATCTTTTGGAATGTATAGTACAGAATCTAGAATCTTTTAAGGACACGTGTCGCACATATATGAAGGTTGCTCAATTTTTTAAGTTGTCCGATCTAATTTTGGAAAGTGAAATTTGAAAGTCTAAAAAGTGACTAGTCAAAAAGTCAACGATCTATTTTGGTAATTATCCCTTTAAAGAAATGTCACATGTTTAACTTAACACACAAATTGTTCTATAAAAAAAAAATACAATAATAAATAAAATAAATCAGGACCACCTTGGTTCAATCCACCCATGAGGGCTGAGATGATGTTTCGTCCCAAAGAAATCTCCAAAGCTGTATTCGTTATTCAAAGTGTGAAACCTGCATGTTTCGAGTGAATAGTACATTATTGGAGAAGTTGGAAAGTAGATCTTGTTCTCCATCTGTGGTGTTTTGGCATCAAGGCAGACAGATGAATCGCCACATATAAATATCATATGTTTCCTTAAATTAACTACTTTCAACCATTTTTGTGAATCAGTCAATGTGAATACCTCAACTGATTCTCCAAACTTGCCCACGATAACTCGTAAAATATGGCGATCACATCTCAAATGGAAACACTGTGGTAAAGAGGATGTGCAACAGCTTCCTGGGGCTTTAGCTAGATCACGCCGCCATTCATGTTTTTCTCTGCCCATTTCCCTGAAAACATCAAATCCTCCATCCTCCCTCAAGGCATAAAGATCTCGGCCATAGAATGTTATAGAGTTAATAAACTCATCACCCCAAACATTTAAAAAATCTCTACGCCATGATGGTTCTCCGCCTACAATATGGATGCAAGTCTGACACGGAGTTGAACCATCTACTGTAATTCCAACAACCATGCAATCGGGAGAAGTAGGTGGTGCAGAGAAACAAATTTTATATGTATCAGATAACTCTGGAAGCTCGAGGATATCACTTGTGAAAGGGTTAAAGAACATCAATGATCCACCAGGTTTTAAAATTAGCAACCAACCAAACCTCGAACACATTATTTGCAAATCATCACAGATCAACTCTTGAGGTGTTTTTATAAAATACTTATCACCAAACATGGGATCGGTCAAAGTGATAATGCCTTTATGTTTGTCAAACACTATCAGCCACGGTAAAGGTAATGAATATTTTTGCATTATCTTTGATGCTTTACAAGTGTTCCATGGTATCAAAGGTGCAGCTAAATGACAACGTTTGCACGTAGAACGGAACTTGAGGTATTCGACACCAGCACAAAACTCCATTAACATCTCCAAAACATGAGGTGGAAGATTGAGCAGGTGTGATTCATCATCATCAGTCTTATCACTTTCTAACCTACAAAATATATATTCTACTGAAAAATCAAATTTCTCTTTTGTTGTTGCAGGAAAGAGTCAAGAGAAGAAGTAAATTTATGCTTTGAACGTGTTACAAATACAATACTAAAAATATTGTTTGTCATGAGAATAGTGTTTTTCTATTACTATTATAAATGACTGAAGTGATCTATAATAAAATATAAATCACATTTCATAAGTTGAAAGAAAATTACCCGTTATTAATTTCAATCAGTCCATTTGGTCACAAATAATATGTACTGTAAATTACTAAAACCAATACAATACCTCCATTCATACCCAACATATGGAATGGAAGACAGCTTAAGGCATTCGACACCAACACAAAGTTCCTTCATTTTCAAAAGACCATTTCGAAGGTGTGATTCAGTCTTATGATTACCTTTTACTGATCTTACAACTATCTTATCCTCCTTGTGGCCCTCTTTATCTTGTTTTGACTCAAGATGCACACGATCACCTTCTAACCTACATAGAATATGATTTTTCAAGGAAAGTAAAGGTAAATAAGAAAATAAATATAATTAAGGCAAAAAAGCAATACAATACCTGGTGCATTCGAGCATGGCCCATGCTGACACATGGTTTGTTCCTGCTACACAAGGAATAGAAGAGAAGGAGATGGTTTTGTCTTTGACATGGTACGAGTATATGATTTTTCCCTTATCAGCAAGAATATGTATATAACCCCCGAATTCTGATGAGGCAATTGCTGGGCTGTAAAATATGGGTGAACCAGTATTAAGTTCGACGGATAATATAGTGTCCTTGAGGTCTTGGATTTCTTCCCACGTCTTATTATTCATGTCCAGTTTCAACAATTTCACAGCACCAACTGTTTTACGCTTGTCTTTTAAGCCTAAAACAACAAGGAACAGTTCTGTTGAAGATCCTTTCAGTATAGGTGAAATGCAGCCACAATCAATGATGAAAGGAGTAACGAATTCCAAAATTGGCAATAAAGTTATCTCAACAACTTCACAATCATTAATCACAATGTTAACCTCCACAATAAGTAGAGTACGACTACGATTGCCAGATAACTTAATATTAGCATATACTTTACCATTGCAGCAAGTTAGGCAAAGTAGCCAACCATCAGAGCCGGTTATCATCTTTATTTGGTTTGCATATGTCGATTCCGTCCATCTTAACTCCTTTCTATTATATGAATCGATTCTGAGCCTACAGTAGAGAAAATTGGGTTTTGCGTTGCTTGTTAACAAAAGAACCGAATTAGGATCTTCGGGAGGGGCCGACAAACAACATTCACTTATATAATCCCCTTCTGATCCGCCATATCTTATAACCATTATGTTCAAGGGAGGGAGGTTAATGATCTTAGATGTAATTGGGTTCCAAAGAGACCAAATGACGTCACGTGGATGGTTGGAGGAGAGAACAGCCCAACAGCCATGGAAACACCCTCGGAGACGTTTTCCAAGTAGCTCAGGGATTTGGCACCGATAATGAGACATTGGGTCATGAATGTTGAACAAAATATGGAATTCTCCTTCATCTTCCAGTTTCTGTGAAACAAACCATGGATGTTTAATCACTGTATGCTTCGCTTCCATTTAAGATTCTCTCTGTTGATTTAAATTTATGCCTCTCTGCAAGGTGTCATAATTCTATTAATTTTAATGCAAGTATGCAACAAATATCTTACAACAAAGGAAGGCTGCTTTCATACTATGAGTACTAAGTATCAAAAACCATATATAAAACATCATAATTACATGAATCCCTTAACGAATGTACCCCTAATGAAGCAAACTAATCCTAGACATAAATTAAACAAAAAGAAGGCATACGTGACCACAAAAAGCCTTAACTCACTGCTCAAGTTTTATTTGTTTTCTTTTTTAGTAGAAACCGAAGCATAAAACATATTAAGAAAACACTAGCTAAAATAGACAGAATATGAAGCAAACTAAATCTTAGACATAGAAATATAGAATACGCAACACTGAAACCTTGTGAGGAAAAGTTAAAAAGTTGGCATTTTTATCAAACAGGGAGATGAGTTGCGTGATAGTCATGACATCAAATTACTTGGTAAAACCAATCGAAGTTGCAGAGAAATATAACATATTAAGGAAACCTTAGTAGGAACATAAAACATATGAAGCAAACTGAAGTAAGCATGAATCAAAAGAGATAGCATAAGTGACAGCAAACACCTGATAAAAAAAAGTGAAAAAAAAAACCTTAAAAATTTTAGATTTTCATCGGGTTTTCAGTAGAAATTGAAGCATCTGCGTAATTTTAGGATGGGATATATAATACCATAACATATGGAGCATTATACCTCAAAAGATGGGATTTTTATCAAAAGATTATAAAAATCAAGCATCAAGAAAACATCAGTGGCAGCAAAACATCAAATTAATTGGTAAAAACCTATAAAAGTGCAGAAAGCTTATAAAGTTTGGATTTTTATTAAACACAATTACAAAGCAAACATCAAGGTGCGTTTGGTAATCCCACTATGGGAATGAGACTATAACTATGAAAGTGATTAAAGGTTTTTGTTTAAGATGAATGGGCCCACCACTATGGTAATGAATGATATAAATGTTTCATACTCCATATACCTCAAAAGGGTAAGGTATGGATCTTACCCTACTATCATTAATGGCGGCATACCAAACGCACCCCTAGAACACATCAGAGACAGTAAAGACATCAAATTAATTAGTAAAAACCTAAAACAAGATTGGATTTCTATCAAAATAAGTGACAGTAAAAACATCAAATTAATAAAAAAGTTTGGATTTTTAGAGGATAATTATAGAAATCAAGCATCAATAACATCTCTAACAGTAAAAACATCAAATTAATAAATCTCATAAACAAAGTTAGGATTTTTATAAGATAATTATAGAAATTAAGTCAGTAACAGTAAAAACATAAAATTAATCAGTAAAAACATGAATTAAATTAAAGAGTAAAAAAGATTGGATTGGTACCTCAAACCGAGCGGATCTTGACAAGTAATTATTTATTTATTTATTAAGGGGTTTTATTTTATTTTATTTTATTTTATTTTATACAAGAAGAAGAAAAGGAAAACTTTCTTTATTTTGAATCCTTCCCTGAAATAAGCGGGAAAGAAGAAGAAGAAAATGGTGCCTAACAACAACATAGTTAAAGATGTGAAAAACCCCGAATTGTCTTTTATGTATGTTTTGCATTTCTGTGGCTAGCTAGGTGTGTGTTGTAACGTTATTCGGTCGGCTTAGGTAACTCGGGGAGGCTAAAAAACATATATAAACCTGATTTTGTTTAGAACTCTGGTCATTCGGGTCGAGTTAATTCGAGCCAGGACATGTCGGGTTCGGGTCTTGGTCGTTTAAAATTTATATAATTTCGGTGTTTGCATACAAATTAGAAGGAAAAAAAATGAAACACAAGTTACTCGGGTTGACCCGAACCCAAGTAAAAGAGATTTATTAAACCTAAACCCGACCTTGTTTAAAACTCGGGTCAATTCGAGTTAACCTGATTGAACCGAATATAATTTTGGACCCGATTAACCCGACCTGAAAAGTCATATTCAGGTTCGGGTTGTAACACCCCCAATTCATGGTTGCAGCGGAATTCGAACTGGGTGTTACTCGACGGCACAATAGTCACAATAATAGAAAACGAACTCCAATTGAGTCGTTTTAAAAGATTTATCATTCAAATTATATAAATATCAGAGGTTACAAAATGAGGTCCCAATTGGTTCCATGTTTACAAATCACATTAAGTGAGTTTTTGAATGATAATAAAATTTATAGCTCTCTTGAGTATCCGTGTCCTTCCGTGCCATCCTTGATCGTCATGAACCTGAAATACATGCTTGAGAGGTCAACACAAAGGTTGAGTGGAATTCGTAGAGTTTAGTTAAATCGTTTGAACACAATAATCGTAGTGTGAGTTATAGGCTCACACCAATGTTTGGAAAACAAAATCGTCATTTATTTCACTAAGCTCATACAACCAAAACATTAACATCGAACCAACAAAATTGGCATTATAGAAGCCCTATCAAGGTACTTTTGCCGTTATACCGCTAAATCTCAAATATAGTGCATTTGTGTGAACTCATCGTTGCTCAACACAAATGGGATTCGTCAATCCCAATAGATCTATTCACAATATTCGCGCTCACTAAAGGTAGTGACTAATGGTTCATGATATAGGGACTTCGAACATGGCAATCGTTACTTAGTGATAATAAAACATCGTCGGGTAGCATACATTAGAAAGCATCGTGTTCGAGTAGAAAAATAATAGCATGTATTCCCCCCATGGGTTTGTAAAGTAGTTAAACAGTAGAAAGTGGGGCTACGAACTCACCTTAAGTTATGTAGTGAGTAATGAATGTGATGGTCGAATCGTGAAGGTTTCTACGAGCAACCTATAATCGAATGTTGCGACTTAGGATCGGAGTAATGTCTAAGGAGACATAAACACGCCAATATATATCTTGCACTTAGTCCATGATGTGGTATGATGTATAGTATAAGTCTTTGAAAGAAAGATTCATGAAACATGTATGTTTTGTATATCGTTTACTACCGTTCGGGCCGACATAATTCAGAAGTCATGTTAGTAAGCGTTCGAGGAGCCAAGACACTTTAATTCGTAAATCCACAACTCAACTCGACGGCTTACATAATGAACTCCTCACATGAGGCTCCCTACTATTGTAGTAGTTGATAACATATATAGATATAAGTTTTGATTCGAAAAGTTACATGTCCGATATTTGAGTAAACTTAGGAAAGTTTATTAGTACATGAAGATTGTTATTAGGGGTAGTTTTATAAGTCTTGAATGACCATTTTCCCTTGGTAATATCTCATGGTTTCTTTTTAGGTGAAGTAGATCCAAATTGCTTGTTCATGTTATCGCCTAATTCATTGTTTCATGTTTACGCCTATGTAAGTTGTTATGGTCATTTCGTCATGGCCTAGCCATGACCTTTGGTCCTTGTTCCAAGGTCATGAGACACAACCTTGGCTCTAGCCATGGTTGTGGTCTTGATTATAGGTCATAAGACCTCTTGTTCCATTTAAAGTATAACCATAATCTAGTGACTTTGGTCTAAAAATGGGCTGTTTAGAATTTGAAGAATTTTATCACTCGGAAAGCGTTTTTAGGTCTCGAGCTTCTTTCTTCCTGAACGAAAACGTCGTTCCGGACAACTTTCGTGTTTTAAGTTTTTGATGAATCGGACCAGAAGTGTGACTTTCAAAACCCAGATTTGATCAGGAAGCTATTTGGCAGTTTTGCCGGAAATCTTTGGTAACTTCAAATCGCCATAACTTTTGACTCGTATACTCGTTTTGGGTGGTTCAAATTGCTATGGTTTCCTTGTTAAGTCCTCTACTGTAATTTGTAATGATCCAATATCATAATTTTACCATTTTGGTCGTGGTTTTACCAAGAAATTCATTAGTTTGCTTGTTTTAGTAACTTGTTTCAACAATCCATTATAACAACATCTTTTAC
Organism: Artemisia argyi; assembly: GCA_030686995.1. Taxonomy (NCBI): domain Eukaryota; kingdom Viridiplantae; phylum Streptophyta; class Magnoliopsida; order Asterales; family Asteraceae; genus Artemisia; species Artemisia argyi. The sequence continues at coordinate 22,481 of JARVZY010005477.1, read as the reverse complement.
TCATTTTTATACATCATGGACATAACTACAAGACATAATATAGCAAGAATAACATGTAAATAACATGAACATGATTATTTAACAAGAATCAAGTTAGGGTTTGGCTCACAACTTTTGGCTTTCAAACATGAAAGGAAGTTAACATGTAAGGATAGGACATTGATAGACTTGCTTCAACCCACTTCACTTCATGAAATCTTTCTACCTTTGTAATCTTGAAAGATGGATGATGAAGGTTGAGGTGACTTGAGTGGATTCAAACTCAAGAGAAATCACCAAGTATATGAGGTTATGGAAGTGTTTGATGAATGATAACCTATCTAGGGTTTCTACCTTGAACTTGCACTTGAACCTTGCTAGAATTTAGAGGAAATAAACTAAGAATGGGAGGGTTTTGGGGTTGGAGGTGCACGGCACAAATGGGGAGGGGAGGGGGTATTTATAGTCCAAAAATGAGGAGGTTAGGAAAGTGCTAGGAAAGTGTTACAACTTGGTGACCAAGTTGTAAATAAGTGTTGATTTTAAGGGTAAATTCATAAGTTTGAGCCACATAGTGTGAAACCCCCCTCCTAGGGCGGTTCACAAGGATAAGGGAGGGTGAGGTGTGCCTTGGATGATATTATCCAAGTTACTAGATGATTTTTGACTCCGGGAAATGCCAATCGTAAATGATTAAGCCTCAAAACGTAAAACCGGGTGTCGTAAAATTATGAAACCTTAAAGTATTGTTAGACATGTCCATATAGTCCATAATAAAATATAAAATGAGTGGTAGGATCTATCGGGTGCCAAAACCCTGCTAAAAACTGGAAACACGGGTCTAAAACGCGTAATACGTAAAATGTACGAATTTTGCGTAAAACTGAGAAAAGTAAAATGTTACTTTTCTAATAGGATAAAAATGATTTAAAATGACTTATAATGTCTAGACTGGGCTCAGTCTAGTGTCGGTTGGTATTAAATGTCTTTTAGACATCAAACCGTAAGCCTAAAAATCAAGGAATGATTTTTGGTCAAAGGAGGAGGGAAAATTATGTTGACTTTTTCTAATAATTTTGAAAACTCAAAATGTCTTAGAAACTCGTTTTGTGGTTTAACGGTTAATCGCCCATTCGGTTAAGCGTGCTCATGTGAGATTAGTACCGACATGGGTGACCTGCTGGGAAGTCTTTGGTCATGTTTTTCTTAGTCACGATTAATTCTCAAATAAATCATGAGTGTGTCAAACATTTTTCTGATGCGGGGTCACTTAACGCGGTCGAGTTTCGTTGTACGTAGAATTTCTGAATGACGTTTTACCCTAAAACGTGTAATTCCTTAATAACTTTCACGAAAATGATCTGACGAATGACAAACATTTAATTTGCCATGGAAATGATTTATCACTCAAGAATATCAGATAAAAATCAACTTTCGCGAAAGTTTCGGGAAAAATGAATAGTAAAAGTGAATAGTGAAATTTTTCCGGGAATGGTAATTAACCTGAAAATGCGAATTGTTACAGTCTCTACCCCTTACGGGGAACTTCGTCCCGAAGTTCTATGTGTGTCATATGTTGGAGTGGTGTCGATGCAGGGGTGTGGTTACTTATGAGGACTAAAGTCTGGGATTACTAGTGATGTAGTTTGATTTGTCGTTTCAGTGTATGGTGTAGGATGAGGCTTACTTTTATGTAGGAAAGGTATGGTAATAGTCGAATATCAAAGGAAATTGATATAGCAGTCGAATATTAATAGGAATTGATATAGTAGTTGGACAGAAGTTGGTATAGTAGTTGAATTTCAAATAGAAATTGAGATAGTAGTTGAGTATCAATGACAATTGATATGGTAGTCGAATAGAAATTGGTATAGTAGTCAAATTTGAATAGGAATCGTAATTGGATCTAGTTCGTCAAATCATGGGTTACTTATGTTATTTCGGATACAAATAAGCCCACTTATTTATAATTCTTTATTTACATAGAGAGGCATCCCAAACAATGTAAATAGGGGAATATAAACTTATGGTTCGGTGATTTACAATGTCTTTATTTAAATGAAAAGCCATCCCAATCCATTCAAATAATTATAAATCATCCTACTTAAGAATTCCGAACACAACATTCATAATTAGCCGGTGAGTTACAAGGTAGTGTATGCTTAACATTAATATCGGTAGAGATGTCAAGTTTGCTTTGAAAATCTTAAGAGATTTTAAAGGTTTATGATGGAATGGTATCCTTAGGATCTAAACAGGATAGTACTTCTACAGGATGAAGAGAAGAATTGATAACTATCCCAAGATAGTAGTTCGGATTATCTCATAAATGAAAACTTTCAAGAATGAAATTAGGTAGTACAAATAAGGTGTTAAGATTTCGCTGAGTGGTAAGGCATTATCGTGCCTCTAGATCGTTTTAATGTATTCTGGTGGTTTATCGAGTTCGAGTAGGAAATCAACCTAAACATAACCCTAGTACAACTACTCTCAGTATTTGAAAATTCTAAGTCGAATATAGTTAGTCAGACTATATTCCAATGTCCCTTGGTTAAATATAGGTGACTAGTCTATATTTAGCCAAGGTTCGATAAAATTTTCAAATACCTAAATTAGGTATACTTGTGATATGTTTGTTGCTTTCGGAAAACTGTCCACTAAACAAAGGCGATGTCAAACCCTTAAATTGCAAGTCCCGTCCATACAAGACTTGTAACGTATGTTTTCACATTCCATTGCATAGAAGATAGTACGGGTAGATACGTGTGGAAAGGAAGTTTTAAGTAGCTCTAAAACAGTCCATACTTGGCGAGGATCACGAACTTTTAATAATGAAAGTTTCAGAAGAAAACTTTGATGAATGTAGAGAAAGTTCAGCTTTTGTCGATGATGGATTAGTTTGTCCTTTAGAAATCTCATATTTCTTGTTTGGAAATCGATAGATTGTGATGGGTTTTTGATATCATATGAAATGATATTGATGAGGTGATGGAATAATTCTAGAGACCATTGCACAAATCACAATGTCTCGGAGGTAGATTAGACCATTGTGTGACTCAAAACATTTGAGAAATGATTAAAACCATTGTATCATACAATGTTCGGAAAATAGAAAAGACCATCGTAATTCGTTATAATGTCTTGGATATAAAATGTTGGAGTAGGAACATGGTTGGGAGAATGTGGTTGTGTCGAAATGCCATAGAATAGGCATGTGTAGATATGTTTAGATAAAATGATTGAATATAACTCGAATGTATATATAAATATACTTATATGTTTGTGAAGCATAACATGCTTACTAAGTCCATAATCGTCTGGAGGATGGAAGACACGGAGAGCGGAAGGCTATAAAATGTTTTTGCTTGTAATTGTAGTTATAGTTTAGGTCTCAATTAGACCCGTTTCTCTATAACCATGGCTCTGATACCAATCTGTAACACCCCCAATTCATGGTTGCAGCGGAATTCGAACTGGGTGTTACTCGACGGCACAATAGTCACAATAATAGAAAACGAACTCCAATTGAGTCGTTTTAAAAGATTTATCATTCAAATTATATAAATATCAGAGGTTACAAAATGAGGTCCCAATTGGTTCCATGTTTACAAATCACATTAAGTGAGTTTTTGAATGATAATAAAATTTATAGCTCTCTTGAGTATCCGTGTCCTTCCGTGCCATCCTTGATCGTCATGAACCTGAAATACATGCTTGAGAGGTCAACACAAAGGTTGAGTGGAATTCGTAGAGTTTAGTTAAATCGTTTGAACACAATAATCGTAGTGTGAGTTATAGGCTCACACCAATGTTTGGAAAACAAAATCGTCATTTATTTCACTAAGCTCATACAACCAAAACATTAACATCGAACCAACAAAATTGGCATTATAGAAGCCCTATCAAGGTACTTTTGCCGTTATACCGCTAAATCTCAAATATAGTGCATTTGTGTGAACTCATCGTTGCTCAACACAAATGGGATTCGTCAATCCCAATAGATCTATTCACAATATTCGCGCTCACTAAAGGTAGTGACTAATGGTTCATGATATAGGGACTTCGAACATGGCAATCGTTACTTAGTGATAATAAAACATCGTCGGGTAGCATACATTAGAAAGCATCGTGTTCGAGTAGAAAAATAATAGCATGTATTCCCCCCATGGGTTTGTAAAGTAGTTAAACAGTAGAAAGTGGGGCTACGAACTCACCTTAAGTTATGTAGTGAGTAATGAATGTGATGGTCGAATCGTGAAGGTTTCTACGAGCAACCTATAATCGAATGTTGCGACTTAGGATCGGAGTAATGTCTAAGGAGACATAAACACGCCAATATATATCTTGCACTTAGTCCATGATGTGGTATGATGTATAGTATAAGTCTTTGAAAGAAAGATTCATGAAACATGTATGTTTTGTATATCGTTTACTACCGTTCGGGCCGACATAATTCAGAAGTCATGTTAGTAAGCGTTCGAGGAGCCAGGACACTTTAATTCGTAAATCCACAACTCAACTCGACGGCTTACATAATGAACTCCTCACATGAGGCTCCCTACTATTGTAGTAGTTGATAACATATATAGATATAAGTTTTGATTCGAAAAGTTACATGTCCGATATTTGAGTAAACTTAGGAAAGTTTATTAGTACATGAAGATTGTTATTAGGGGTAGTTTTATAAGTCTTGAATGACCATTTTCCCTTGGTAATATCTCATGGTTTCTTTTTAGGTGAAGTAGATCCAAATTGCTTGTTCATGTTATCGCCTAATTCATTGTTTCATGTTTACGCCTATGTAAGTTGTTATGGTCATTTCGTCATGGCCTAGCCATGACCTTTGGTCCTTGTTCCAAGGTCATGAGACACAACCTTGGCTCTAGCCATGGTTGTGGTCTTGATTATAGGTCATAAGACCTCTTGTTCCATTTAAAGTATAACCATAATCTAGTGACTTTGGTCTAAAAATGGGCTGTTTAGAATTTGAAGAATTTTATCACTCGGAAAGCGTTTTTAGGTCTCGAGCTTCTTTTTTCCTGAACGAAAACGTCGTTCCGGACAACTTTCGTGTTTTAACTTTTTGATGAATCGGACCAGAAGTGTGACTTTCAAAACCCAGATTTGATCAGGAAGCTATTTGGCAGTTTTGCCGGAAATCTTTGGTAACTTCAAATCGCCATAACTTTTGACTCGTATACTCGTTTTGGGTGGTTCAAATTGCTATGGTTTCCTTGTTAAGTCCTCTACTGTAATTTGTAATGATCCAATATCATAATTTTACCATTTTGGTCGTGGTTTTACCAAGAAATTCATTAGTTTGCTTGTTTTAGTAACTTGTTTCAACAATCCATTATAACAACATCTTTTACTCATTTTTATACATCATGGACATAACTACAAGACATAATATAGCAAGAATAACATGTAAATAACATGAACATGATTATTTAACAAGAATCAAGTTAGGGTTTGGCTCACAACTTTTGGCTTTCAAACATGAAAGGAAGTTAACATGTAAGGATAGGACATTGATAGACTTGCTTCAACCCACTTCACTTCATGAAATCTTTCTACCTTTGTAATCTTGAAAGATGGATGATGAAGGTTGAGGTGACTTGAGTGGATTCAAACTCAAGAGAAATCACCAAGTATATGAGGTTATGGAAGTGTTTGATGAATGATAACCTATCTAGGGTTTCTACCTTGAACTTGCACTTGAACCTTGCTAGAATTTAGAGGAAATAAACTAAGAATGGGAGGCTTTTGGGGTTGGAGGTGCACGGCACAAATGGGGAGGGGAGGGGGTATTTATAGTCCAAAAATGAGGAGGTTAGGAAAGTGCTAGGAAAGTGTTACAACTTGGTGACCAAGTTGTAAATAAGTGTTGATTTTAAGGGTAAATTCATAAGTTTGAGCCACATAGTGTGAAACCCCCCTCCTAGGGCGGTTCACAAGGATAAGGGAGGGTGAGGTGTGCCTTGGATGATATTATCCAAGTTACTAGATGAGTTTTGACTCCGGGAAATGCCAATCGTAAATGATTAAGCCTCAAAACGTAAAACCGGGTGTCGTAAAATTATGAAACCTTAAAGTATTGTTAGACATGTCCATATAGTCCATAATAAAATATAAAATGAGTGGTAGGATCTATCGGGTGCCAAAACCCTGCTAAAAACTGGAAACACGGGTCTAAAACGCGTAATACGTAAAATGTACGAATTTTGCGTAAAACTGAGAAAAGTAAAATGTTACTTTTCTAATAGGATAAAAATGATTTAAAATGACTTATAATGTCTAGACTGGGCTCAGTCTAGTGTCGGTTGGTATTAAATGTCTTTTAGACATCAAATCGTAAGCCTAAAAATCAAGGAATGACTTATAAAATCAAGGAATGATTTTTGGTCAAAGGAGGAGGGAAAATTATGTTGACTTTTTCTAATAATTTTGAAAACTCAAAATGTCTTAGAAACTCGTTTTGTGGTTTAACGGTTAATCGCCCATTCGGTTAAGCGTGCTCATGTGAGATTAGTACCGACATGGGTGACCTGCTGGGAAGTCTTTGGTCATGTTTTTCTTAGTCACGATTAATTCTCAAATAAATCATGAGTGTGTCAAACATTTTTCTGATGCGGGGTCACTTAACGCGGTCGAGTTTCGTTGTACGTAGAATTTCTGAATGACGTTTTACCCTAAAACGTGTAATTCCTTAATAACTTTCACGAAAATGATCTGACGAATGACAAACATTTAATTTGCCATGGAAATGATTTATCACTCAAGAATATCAGATAAAAATCAACTTTCGGGAAAGTTTCGGGAAAAATGAATAGTAAAAGTGAATAGTGAAATTTTTCCGGGAATGGTAATTAACCTGAAAATGCGAATTGTTACACGGGTCGGGTCGGCTTTTATGACACCTCTAGTTGTAACTTATAAGACTAATGCTAATGGGAGTCTCTTTGCAACCACAACCTCAAAAATGCAACGCGTTGCCCCACTAGCCAAGGCAAATGTGACACGTCGCTTGGCAACCTTTTCAAAGTTATGGTTGCCTGCACAACCGAAACTTTCAATTCTTTTGTGTGTGTACTTTTTTGTTTATTTATTTTTGTGGGGTATGTTTTTTGTTGTGGTTGGGGTCGCCTTATTAGCAAATTGTGGTTGGGGTGGAGTTGTTGAAAGAAAAAGCTGAGGTGGCGCTGACGTGGCGGAGTTGCTTGAGTGATAAAGTGGTCACCACTAGCATTAGTCTAAGGTGAATGCTAATCACCCCTGCCATCTCACCATCATCTTAGATTTCTCTCTCCTATACCACACACACAGACCATAAACAAGTAGTAAAGCGACCGTAATCACAACAAAAAACATACTCCAAAAGTCCAAATACTGTAGATGAAAAAAAAAAAACTTTACACACACAAACACAATTGAAAATTATGGTTGGGTACCGGACCATAACTTCATTTTGAAGGAGGGGACCCGCTGTCTAGTGTGGTTGATAACACTCAAATCGAGTATATTTTTAGTTGTGTTATCCGGCTTTTTTTTTTTTTTTTTTTTTTTTTTTGATAAAAGGTTTTACCCCGGTAAATATATTAACACAAAAAAATAACATCAACGTACAAAGGAATATGGTTGTGTACCATATTAACCTAAACACTCTAACTAAGCGTGAAAACTACAACAACAGGTTTGACATGCCAATTTGTACAAAGATGAGTTTTTCATGTTCATGGCTAGGCAAATTGAAGAAAATCACGAAAAATAAGTCAAAACGAAGAATTATGCATATATGAATATTTCCCGTCAAGCACAAGTGTCGTGGAAGCTTTTTCAAAAGGGAATACCGCTTGGAGGTCATTTCCGAAACTATGGGGGAAGGTATTAAGGACTTCGGAATCATATAAGTCAACCATGATCAAAGGATGAGCGCCCGACAAGTCAAAACGAAAAAAGTACAAAAAGTGCGTACAGGAAATCCATCGAGCTGCCTCCAGCCCATTTGGCACTTGTTTCAGCCGGAATCAATCCAGCCGATCTCCTTGAACCCGTGGCCGATTTGAGCCATTTTTTACCAAAGCACTCTAGCCGATTCAGTTGTCCATCTAGCAGATCGGCTGGACCCATAACAGTTTTGATTAAACTTCATTTAATGATGGTTTTAAGTCTAGTAATCATGGTGTCTGATCATTTCCCTCACTTACCTCCTGGAGGTCGTTTTTCTTGGCCTAGAAGGGTTCTCAAACTTATATAAACAAGGGTGCTGGGTTTTAACATGGGTGCCACATATAGACTTAATCCTTACAACCTAAGGCTTAATTCTCACACAATTCTCTATCCCAAAATGGTTAGAAAACCTCTGCCAATTCTAGGAAGGTGCTATAAACGAATTTCAAGGTGTTGGGTGCTTTTATTTGGAGTGGTTTCATGTATTAAGTTGATTTGAGGCATGTGGATTGCTCTAAGTCCACGCTCTTATTTCTTGTAATCGAAAGCATAAGTACCACTCTTGTTATTTTTATTATGAAGAACTCTTGGTTTCAAGGTTATGGCTATGTTCATGCTTATGTCTTGTGTTTGGAAATGAAATTTGATATGGAATAGTTTGGTTATACTTGTATAGAATGATGTGATCTTTGCTGTGAGTGTTTGGCTATATTTGTATGCACGAAAACATTGATTTGTCTTATGCGTTTGTTTGAATAAGAATTCGTCTTGATTAATTCATTGGTTAAAAGCTTAAATGGATCTAAATGTTGAAAGGATTTCAGCTGTGTTTTTATTCTAAAAAGTTAGTGCACGAATTAGTATGACTTATGCTAATTGACAACTATCACTGAGACTTATTAAAACGGACTAATAAAGATTCAAACACAAGTATAGGTAGAAAGGACTCGTAGGAATAAATTGGATAAATCATGTTTTCAAACGAATGGATCTTAAAGAATTTGTCATGTTGTTGTTCAAAGGCTGAAAGGGTTCACCATATGATTGAATTCCTAAACGATTTTCATAAAATAAACCATTGACTTGAATGTCGTTTACATTAGATTTGTGCATCATTTACCATGTATTAACCAAACAAGTCAAACACTCTATATGAAAGAAACTAAATTCCACACAAGTATAGTTTTTAAATTGATTGAATCTTGCCAGTTATTTTCGGATTTTGTGGTAATTCGGTTTGTGACTACCTTATTACTTGTTTCATTACTTTATTACACTAATTACCGAATCTGTTAGGACCTATAATTGGACAAATATACTTGCACGTATGTGTTGCTAGTACAATAGGTAATCAACTAATCGTGTTTATAAATTTTAAAACTTGCACATCCCTTGACACATCAGTGGTCTTGTTAATGGAAGCTAGGGACTCGGTTCACCATGTGGTTGGTCTCTAACTTATAGTCCCCATTAGCACTAACCTAAGGGCTTTAAGCTCTTTGTATGTTATGTTTAGGCTACAAAGTGCGCTTTTTTTTTTCTTTTTTCTTTTTTCTTAATCTGTGCAACCCATGTTAATATTTTTGTGCTAATTCAGTTTAGCTACAAAATTATTTATTGTTCAAGTTTTAGTACTTACGAGAAAAAAATTTTGATCAAAACCTTAAAAAAAATTAAAAATAAAAAAAATAAAAACAAAAAATAAAATAAAAAAATTGTGTAACACTCTGTCAAAAACATTAAGTTGGTTCCTGCCTATTATATGTGTTCATACTTCATATGATCAACTCATAATCTTTTATGGTGCAATGTATCTTACCGATGCAATTTTTATATGATCAAACATGTCACATACGAGTTGTAACTTGTAAGTAGCCTAGATCGTGAAAACACATGAGCTTTGGTATTCAAAGTATGTTACATTTACATGAAAAACAACGTTAAGTTGTACAAGTATTATACATTTAATCTTGAGACAAAATTGTACATAAATGGAGAAATGATGATATAGATTGATAATCACATGTCTGATTTTATCCATTTCTCATCTTGTTTTTTCTACAAAGAAGTCTTCAACAAACTCTCAATTTCTATAGTTTTTTCGGTTTCATAGATGCATATTCCATAGATCTAAACAGTTTGAAACCGCAAAAACCCCTAAAAAAAGTACAGTAGTATTCAAAAGGCATCGTTTTAAAGTTTGGCTTTAGATCACTGAAAGGCTTGAGTCGCCATTGACTGGATACCGCTGTACATATATTATGTTTCATACTTCTTTGTAGTAACTTTAGAGTAAATTGCAAAAATCGTCTTTGTGGTTTCTTCATTAGGTAAATGTTATCTCTTTAACTTTGAAATTGTAAAGCATAGTTCATCTGATCGATGTGAACTTTTGGTTTGAATACAAGTATTCTAGTCAACTCACTTTGGTTATTTTAAAAACTTAAAATGAAAGAAACTAAATGAACGGGTTTTGCAGTTTACTCTTGTGAAAATATTAAGGGCGTGCTTGGTTGGGTATTGGGGGGTAGAGAATGAAAAAGACAATGAATAAACATGTCTGGTTAAGAGTAGGGAATGCAATAATTGCTTAGTAGTGGGTAACGGGGCATTACTCAGTAAATTCGGAGGAAATGTAATGATTACTCACCACCACCACCATCACCACCCACCCACCACCGCTACCCACCACCACCACCACCACAACCACCACTCACGACAACGACGACCACCACCCACCACCCACCATCACCACCACCACCACCACCCACCATCGCCACCAACCACAACCGCTACCCCCCACTGCCACCCATCACCACCACCACCACCACCTACCACCACCACCACCACCCATCACTGCCACTTTGGAGGTTAATGTGTTTTTCTTAAACCAAACATTATCAAAGATTTTTGTAGGTTGGTAAATGGATATCGGGCTTTTATTACTTTTCTTTTTGAAAGAGAAAGAATAAAGATCGTTTAATGAAAATATAAATATTTGTTAAATAATCACCATTTTCTTACTAGTTTCACTCTTGAAATGCTGTAAACAAGCAAATGACGCTTGATTCAAATAATAATAATAAGAATTCTTTCCATTAAAAATCTACTTATCTTTGGTAAGTCAAACTTGATATCTCAAAATAATTTTTTTTTCTCAAAACAATTGTACATGTTAATTTAAAAAAATAAAATAATGGGGAATATTCTATTTGATAGTTTGTAAATTATAATGGTCCCACTTTTATTAAACTGTGTAATTTTTGTCTCATGGCAATAATTTTGAAACGGACTACAAAATCGCGTGACAAAAATGATTCTCATCTTAATTTTTATTACTCTCACTTTCTCGACATTTATTAGCTTAATGTTTTGTATAATTTGGCAAAATAACTCAGTCATCCTTGTATACGCTATAGTAAGTCCATCATACAACAATGATAATGAACTAATCATCTACAAATTCATTATTTAAAAAGTGTACACTGCAAAAACTAAGAGTAAATTGGAAAAGGGATGTGGTTTGTTTAAATTGCAAGTGCAATTTATAAAACTTTGAAAGTACATGTAGCGGGTTTTAGGGAAATCTTTGTTCATTTTTCCGTCCATGTATAAGTGAAATGAGTCAAATGACTCAATTATCATTTGGGAAAAAATGTTGCATCTTGGTTATTGTCAAGAACGAAAAGTGAATCATAATATCTTTACAAAACTACACTTGTATTTCTAAAGTTATGGGATATGCGACTATGATCTGAACCAATTACAGGACAGATGTTACAATTTTTTTTTAGAACAACAAATTTATTAGAAGACTAGCAAGATGCTAGAGAATTACGAAGAAATAGAACTAGGACACTTGATCCAAGAGATCCAATCAAAGTTACTTTTACATCTACTAGAACACCAAGTATAAGACAACAAGACAATCTCGTCAAAAAGTAACTCCAATCGCGGTTGAGAGCTCCAAACAGCACTTGATTACGGAATTTCAAATCACCCACCACATGACATAAAAGACTCCTTCTAACACACTTTTCTTCCCTTTAGAGAGACGAAGAGCATTAAACCAAGAAAGCCAATCAACATAAGACATACATTCCTGAATGTCCAACTCCCACCAACTAGCAACTTTAAGCAAAAGATGACGAGCCACATTACACGAAAAAAGAAGATGGGAGGAAGTCTCTCCAGCACAACAACAAATGGGGCAAAGGATGGATGGGATATCGATCCCACGAAGAGACAAATTTAATCGAGTAGGCAACCTGTCCAAAGACACTCTCCAAGCAAAAACATTGATCTTTATAGGAACAACACTAACCCATCTAGTAGGAGGACCAACCACAGGCAATAAAGAATCATCAATATAAGATCGCACCGACCTAACCGAGAACTCACCAGAGGGGTCAAGAGACCAAAACCATCTGTCATTTTGATTGGTAAGGACCACTTGAATGATTTTATTAACAAGGAGCTGGAGTTGCTCTTCTTCTACACCTCCACGTGGGTCGCGCCTAAAAGAATGAGCCAAAAAGGAATCTCTAAGCTTAGTAGCAACATTCACCTGTTTATCGCATTCCAAGGCATACAATCTTGGAAACAAGGATTTCAAAGAAGAGTTAGATAGCCAAGTATCCTCCCATAACAAGTTCTGATCACCATTGCCCACTTTCTTCTTCACAAACGAAATAACCTTAGCAGCTAATAAATCGAGCTCTCGCAAAATAACAATCCAAGTAGAAGATCGATGCAACATACCTGAATTATTAAGGGTACCACGATCTCCATAAATAGATTTTATAGTACGAGTCCATAAAGACGAATCACAAGAGATGAACCTCCATATCCATTTAAACAAGAGAGCTCTATTAAGTGCAAAAAAACTATAAATTCCAAGCCCTCCTTTATTCTTTGAGGCCAACATTTTCTCCCATCCAATCATAGAAATTTTCCTCTCTTTACTATCCACACCGTTAAAAAAGTCCCGGCGAATAAATTCAATTTTGTTAAGAATACCCAAGGGAACCTTATAATCCGACATCTGATAAAGAGGCATGGAAGTTAACACTGGCTTTAAAAGAGTGAGACGACCGCCAATTGATAGTGTTTTGATTTTCCATTTTGAGAGACGCGAGGAAATTTTAACAAGAATATCCTCCCAATAACAACTTCCGGAGCTAGAATTACCTATCTTAATTCCAAGGTAATTAAACGGAACACTTAGAGTGGCACATCCAATGGAGTTAGCTTCTATGGTGATAACATCTTGAGGCATACCAATACCCATGAGTTTACTTTTGTGGAGATTGATCTTGAGACCCGAAGCCAAGTAAAAACAATTCAGCATGTTAACAATAGTGTGATGATTCGAATTATCCCGTTTCCCTTTTAATACCGCATCATCCGCATAGAACAAATGCGACAAGGTCAAGGAGTCGTCCAATTGTATACCCTTATAAAGACTGGCATGCATAATATTATTGAACGAAAGATGAAGACTTTCCATTACCAAAATAAAGAGAAACGGAGATAATGGATCACCCTGCTTCAAGCCTTTGTGAAACTTGAATTCTGTAGTCGGACTGCCATTAACAAGAATAGACCCCATGGCGGAATTAAGGCACCCTTGAATCCAACCTCTCCATTTAATTCCAAAGCCAAATTTATTTAGAATATCATCAAGATAATCCCACCTTACCGAATCAAAAGCTTTTTCAAAATCAACCTTGAAGATCATAGCTTTGATCTTCTTGTATTTACACCAAGAAATAAGCTCATTAAGAATAAAGGGGCCATCAAGGATTTGCCTATTAGACACAAACGCAGATTGAACATCACTAATAAGATCCGAAATAACACAGCTTAATCGGTTAGCCAAAATCTTTGCCACAATCTTATTAACACTACCAATCAGACTTATGGGACGAAAGTCCTTAATTACCTTAGCATCATGCATTTTAGGGATAAGGGTAATGAACGAAGAATTACACCCCGGAGGAAATTTACCCGACGAAAAGAATTCATAAACCGCATTCACAACATCTTGATCAATCACATTCTAGTATTTTCGGTAAAAATTGAATGTGAACCCATCGGGCCCAGGGGATTTGTTGGAACCATAATCCCACACCGCACGCTTAATTTCTTCGTAAGTAACAATTCTTTCAAGTTCCTCCATATGATATGAATCAATGTGCATGGGAAAATGAGATTGAAGGATAATTCTATTAGAGGGGGGATTGGAGAACTGATTAGCAAAGTGTTTAAAGAACTCATTTATCACAGTAACAGTCTCATCAACCCAATCACCTTCGATAAGAACACCACGTATAGCTAGCTGAGACCTCTTCCGATTAATAATGCCATGGAAATATTTAGAATTCTCATATCCTTCAATAGACCAACGAACTTTCGCTTTTTGAGCCATGTCTAACAAGGAACCAGCATTGAACTGTTGGAGCTCCTTTAGTTGCAAGGACCTTTCATTCACAAGGCCTTCAGAACCCTTTCCTTGATCAATTAATTTATCCAAGTCCGCTAACCTGGATTGGATAGAATATTTAGCTGCATTTGATTGTTGTTTATCTTCACTACACCATTGTTTGATTGCTACTTTTAAAGCTTGAAGCTTTTTCTTCAAAATAATGATGTTATTCGATTCTTCACACAAAGATCTTTTCCATGTCTCTTCAACTAATTTACTTGTATAAATTGAATTGTTATATTATGGGGGGTGATATATGCACCATCGAAAATTATACACATATAATGAAATCACATTCGTAATACATATGGTATAACATCACGTACGCATGTTTGTGTTCCTTATTTAAAATTTCAGTACTACTTATTATTATTATTATTATTATTATTATTATTATTTTACATAAAAATGGAAGGTAAACGAACAATAAGTTGTGCCGTTAGCCCTTGTTGAATTGCATTTTATAACAACATTTGTTAATCTAGATATTATAACACTATTAGACTGGGGGGGGGGGGGGGTACAGAGGTGCCAAAGAACGGCGCCGGAAATGGGAACGGCGCACTGCACCGAGAGTCGCGCCATTCGTCTTCATGACATCCCCTCAATGCTACACGGTTTTTTTTTTGTTTGTTTTTTTTTTCTTTTCCCCTTTTATGACCATTTCATTTGAATTTATTAGAAGAAAAGGGACCGTTTGGTTTGAACGGTCACATGACCGTTGTGGTTAAACGGTTACAAAAAAAAAAAAAAAAAAAAAAAAAAAAAAAAAAAAAAACCCCTTTAATTTTTTAAAAATCACACACACTTCAAATTCTCAATTCTTGTCCAACCAAAATGAATTCTAATAACTTACTATGGATTAATAGCATGCTCAATGACCCGTTGAACCAAATGACGGACACGTCTCAAAATCCGGCCAACAATTCGTGCTCGTCTTCGACTCCATACAATCAATCAGCTTACTTTCCTACCTTACCATCAAACCCATACATGAATCCCGATGGAAAAATGCTATTTAGTCAATGGAAAATGCAACAATATCAACAATTTACTCAACAAAATCAACAGCAAAACCAAGTCATTTCTTCACAACCAAATTCCGACCATGGATCGTTTCATCTACGTGACGAAGACTTAGATGAAGATGAAGAGGAGGCGATCCCGACCCCCAACGTCGAAGAAGACGAAGACGAAGTCACGAAGACTAAGGGGAAAGGGAAGACGCAAGGTGGTACTCGAGCTCGTAACGTGTGAAGCCAGTATGAGGAGTTGCTTTTGGCGGAGTGTTACATTCAAATATACGAGGATCCAAAAAGAGGTTCGGGTCAATCAAAGGAAAAGTTTTGGTATTGAATTCTTGACATATACAATTTGGAAGCCGAAAGGAAAGTTGGACTCTTCGTACCAAGGATATGTCGTACCAAGGATATGTTGTCAGGAAAATGGACTCCATTGAACAAAGAGGTGGACAGGTGGAATTCGTTAGAGAATGAAACAAGCGCTATGAATGGAGAGAATGATCAATATTTTATGACGAGGGTGCATTATTTGTATAAATCGTTGACGGGTACAGACTTTAAACACATGAAAGCTTGATCCTTTTTGAAAGACAAGCACAAGTGGAAAAATCCCGAATCGACAATGGCAAGGCGAAATTGTCTTCGGGTTACAGAGGAGGAACCCCGAGCATTTTGGACCATACGCGTTGCCACGGCCTGACGGCATGCACCGGATTTCCAAGGGTCAACGTTCGTCAAACTCGACCGCTAGTTCCGTTTCAAACCCGACAATGTTTCATGAAATGATGCAACAACAACTCGAGTTCGAGCGCAAGGCAAAGATGGATGTTATGGAACGAGAGTCACTCACGAGAGTTACTTTATATGAATCTCAAATGATTGCCGAGGATATGTGAGTACCACAAATGGAAACAAGCAAGATGGATCCGGTCAACGCGGCCGTCGTGAGAGCCCAACAAGCAATAATTCGGGCAAAGTATCCTACCAACGAGGATTAGGTTTTTATTTCTATGTTCATATACTAGTTTTTTATTTTATGCAACTTTTTTTTTTAAAAAAAATTAATGTAATGTTTGTGTGTTTTTTAATTTAATGAAGTTTATTTTAGTTATTATTTTTGTTTTATGTAAATGAAATAAAAAATGAAGAACGGCACCAGATTTTGTGGTGCCAACTGTAACGACACAAAATATGATGTCAAAAAATTTCTGATGTCGTTATATGTTTTTCACTTTTAAAAAACGGCATGAGGAGAACGGCACCCCTGTAGCCCTCTTCTTATACATAACATTACACAAATATCACTTTCTCTTTCTATAATCGTCTATATTCTATACTACTACTAGTACAACCTTACAACAGTAAAAAAAAATCCCGAAAAATTTCCCTCTAAAAAACCCCCAAAATTTCATCAAATCCCAAACCAATTCAAATTCCCTCCCCTTTTCCCCCAAATCAAAACCCAAACCCTAACTTTTCAATCCCACAAAAATCAACCTTCAATTCGTACAAAGTTCACATTTTGATGTAATATCATCAATCTTTTTCACAAAACCCATCTGTTATTTCCATCAATTTCATCAATTTATTAAAAAAAAATTGATTTTTATTGTTTTATTGGGTGCAGGTGAGATTACTAATAATGGGGGATGATGAATCAGAAACCCACATCAGGTAAGTCAAAAGAAACCAATCTTTAAAAAAGACCCATTTTCATTAACTTCATATCTTTATTTATTTTAATCATAAAGCTGCTGTTGAGAAAATGGGCGGTGAAAATGAAAACAGAGTAAGAAGGAATAACATCACATTGATACGTGCACCAATAATGGCTGATGATATTGACCAGATGTTGGTTCTTATGAATTTGGCTAAGTCTTATGGTGCTGATCTTGTTGAGATTTGATTGGATAGTTTGAAACCTTTTTTAGAGGGGTTTAATGTAGAGAAAGTATTCATACCCTTGTTAAATTAACCCCTTTGCCTACCCTTTTTACTTACAGGTGAGTAGATTCTTTTTTTCCTATATCCGAAAACCGTTTTTTTTTTATATGTTTTTTTAGGATAGTGAATTGTTTGATATTTAGTGCAAGAGAACATAATCAGACCTTTGTTAAATTAAGGGGGTGTTTGTTTCGGCTTATATTGCTGGCTTATGGCTTATTTGGTTTTGGGCTTATACTTCATAAGCTCACTTTTTTTTGCTTATTTTGAAACTTACCGGCTTATGTAAGTTCATTATGTCATAATAACTTATATAAGCTGGAAAGTGTCAAAATAAGCCACAAAAAGCCAGCTTATGAAACATAAGCCAAAACCAAATAAGCCATAAGCCGAAACAAACACCCCCTAAGTCTCTTTGCCTAGTCTTTTTACTTACAGGTGCGGTTTTTTCAGACTTTTTTTCGATGTTGAAAACTGTTTCTATGATATGAATGTTAGGTTTATTAGTATTTTGAATTGTTTGATGTAGGATTTGGGATTGTTGATAGATAAGCAGTTTTCAGTTGAAAATGTTATGATGTGTTAGCATACTAAATTGTTTGATATTTTGTTTTTGAGTGTTTGGGCACTTTGAGATTGCTTATTTTGAGTTGATTAGTATTGGTGAATTTGATATTACAAATTTGCTCTTAGGGTGAAATAAGCTGTTTTCTTAGGGTGAAATAAGCTGATCATCTACTTATAAGCTATTTGAAATAGTAATCCCAGACACCCCCTTATCGCGTTTTGATATTGTGGATAGGGTTTGAGTGTCTGGACATGATTATATGCTTATTTGAGGGTGAAATAAGCTGCTGACCTAATCAAGATTAGATAGGATAGTTTGGAACAAAAAAGTTTACTGATAAATATGATATCAAGCCCTTTATAATCTAAGTCCTTTGCCTACTCTTTTTACTTGCAGGTGCGGTTTTTTCGGATCATTTTTTGATATTCAAAACTGTTTCTATGATGTGAATGCTGGATTCATTAGTATTGTGAATTGCTTGATGTGGGAATTGGGATGGTTGACTTTTGATTTGAAACTGTTATGATGTGTTAGTATACTGAATTGTTTGACATGTGATGTGTGGTATTTGGGAATTTTGCTTATGTAAACAGCTTATCTTCTTTTTGATTTTTTTAAGCGGATGATGAAATGTGACTATGCTTATCTACTTAGTTTAGGGTAAATAAGCTCTTTGTAATTAGCAGTTTAAGTTTAGGATGAAATAAGCAGTTTAGGAGTTAAATTTAGGATGAAATAAGCAGTTGGGGAGTTTAAGTTCAAAATTAATAATCCTAAATACATCTTGTTGCGTTTTAATGTAGTAGATAAGCAGAGTTGAGTGTTTGTATGTGATTGTATCTTTATTTGAGGGTGAAATAAGCAGTTTGGGAGTTGCTTATTCAGACAGTGTATTTGCTTCTGTATTTTAAAGTACTCATATATTTGCGTATCTGATTGTATTTCAAGTGTCTGGATGAAAAATGTAATTATGCTAATAATCTTCTTGATACTGTTATGATGTGAACGCAGTTTTTTATGTTAGTATACTGAATTGTTTGGCATATGATGCGGGTGTTTAGGAATCTAAACAGATTATTTGCTTATTGCGCTTTTTTGAGCAGATGAAGAAATGTGACTATGCTTATCTACTTAGTTTAGGGGTGAAATAAGCTCTTTTTGATAAGGAGTTTGAGAATGTTTAGTTTGAACTGCTTGTGTTACTTGATTCAGTATAGTAAGTTTAACCTTAGGGGTGAAATAAGGTTGCAACAATGACAAAAGTAACAACGAAAGGACAAACCGACGAGGCCTTTGAAGCTATCAAGTGTCTAGGAACGTATTTTACCGACTACCACTGTTTGATAAAATGTCCCATTGACTTAAATGTTGGGTTGGGATTGACTGTTATAAGATGAAAGTGGATTTCACAATTGGTTAGTTAGGCTGTTTAGTTAGCCTTTCTTTCATTGATTTTGGGATTTTTCTTATTAATGTTTTGTGTTTAATGTTAACTGTTAGTTGAATTTTGAAACCTTAAACAAAACCAAACCAAACCTTAATGACACCCACTAAACACAAGCCCGAAAAATCCAAGTGGGGGAGGAAGTGTCGGACTTAGTTATACCTTATATACACAACTCCGAGGAGCAAAACTCTGTTTCGTTAGTTTCCCCTAAGGTTTGTGAGACTGAAGGCATTACACATAAGCGCGTTACCGTCCATACTCAGTCCTACCCAAATCCGTCCTGTTTAAGTAAAAGATTCCCATTCATCAAGTCATTAATGCTTAAGGGATACCCATCTGATTTTAATGTTACATATGATTATTGTATCCCAATCACCCCATGGATCCGGAAATTGGCCCTTTGCCTACTCTTTTTACTTACAGGTGCGGATTTTCCGGTCTGTTTTTCAATGTTGGCAACTGTTTCTGTGATATGAAGGCTGGGTTTATTAGTATTTTGTTTTTGAGTGTTTGGGTACTTTGAGATTGCTTATTTTGAACTGATTAGTATCGGTGAATTTGGTATTACAAGTTTGATCTTACGGAGAAATAAGCTATTTTCTTAGGGTGTAATAAGCTGATCATCTGATTATAAGCTATCTGAAATAGTATTCCCAAACACCCCCTTATTGTGTTTTGATATTTCGAAACCGGTATGAATGCTGTTTCTTTTATATGTTTTTTAGGATACTGAATTGTTTGATATTTGATGATGGGAGTAATTCCAAATTGCTTATTATGAACTGATAAGTTTTGTGGATTTGATATTACAAATTTTCTGTTAGGGTGAAATAAGTTGTTTCTGATAAGCTGATCATCTGCTTATTAGCTGCGTAAGCTGTTTACCCCTTATTGCACTTAGATATTGTAGATATGTATGGGCTCTGGACATTATTATATGCTTATTTAGGAGTGAAATAAGCTGATCTCCAGTCTCTTGTTCAGATTGTTTATTTGCTGTTAATTTGAAATAACGAATAGTTTATCTGCTTAACACGTTTTGGCAATAAGTATGCACTTATGAGTGTTTGGGCACTTTGAGATTGTTTATTCCAAACTGAATATAATGTTGGATTTGATATTATAACTTTACTCTCAGATTGAAATAAGCTGTTTTGAATAAGTTGCTTATTTTGTTATCTGCGTAAGTTATTTAAAGTAGTAATCTTAAACATCCCTTATTTCGTTGATGTGGTAGATAAGCAGATTTGAGTGTTTGGATGTGATTATATGCCTTTTTTGAGAGTAAAATATGCAGTTTGGGAGTTGCGTATTCAGACAGTGTATTTGCATCTGGTTGTATTTCGAGTGTCTGGATGAAAAATGTGCTTATGCTAATGATCTTCTTGATACTGTTATAATGCGAATGCAGTTTTCTTCTGATGATATACTGAATTGGATTGTTTCAGAATTTGGCTGCTTATTGTGTTTTTTGAGCAGATGAAGAAATGTGACTGCTTATCTACTTAGTTTAGGGGGTGAAATAAGGTCTTTTCAGTAAGATGAAGAGGTCTTTTCAGTAAGATGAAGAAGATCCAGTTGAAGAAGCTTAATGATTTCAATTAGCTAAATAGTAATAGTCCCTGTTTTTATGTAAAATTAGTTGTTAAGAATCAGTGACAATCCTTATTACTGTTTGTATTACTCTTTCTTATACATTTCTTATTTAAATTTAGGTAATTTTAACTTTTTAGCTTCTTGTTATTTATATTTTCACTTTGAGATCTCAAAACAACCCTGCTTAAGGGGTGTTTGGCTCAAATGGGTTAAACGGGTGAATATGGCTTATCACTGTTTGGCTCAAATGCCCATATTAAGAGCTTAATTTCTGCTTATTCACTGTTGTTTCTCTTCTGTTTTTTGTTTCCTTTAGTAGCTTGTACTACTGACTAGAGAATTCTGAGCTTAATTGGGATTCTAGATCTTATCTTGTTGCTTTAATTTGGTCTGCTAATCACCACATTAGGACTGAGATGCCCTGCACTCACTCATTTTTGTTTTTGAATCAAGCCTAGTTTATTTTGTGAGTGCAATTCTGGCTTAGTATATTACAGCAATAATGCACCAAATTAACCATTATCATTGATAGATAAGGACACTACAAAGACAGCTAACCCATACATAACTTCCAAAAGATTGAGACATATAACAATACAAAGACAGATAACACATTATCCTGATGGTTTTTTGACTCCAAATGTCTTCTTTTTTATTGCATCCCAAGTAACATTGTTAGCAAGACCTAACACTTGTATCCTTTTACCAGGAACTTGTTCAACTTGTTCAACGTTTTTGCCTTTTGACTTCTTGCCTTTTGACTTTTTGGCTTCTGACTTTGTTAATCATTTGAATTTCCAATTAGGTGGAAAGTAACCAGCCCAAGATGATTTTGAGCTTAACTCATCTTCACAGCTTGACATAGGTGATGATTTTGAGCTTCAAATGCTTATCACTTCTGCAACAAAATAATACTCATTTAGATCTTGAAATGCTAGGAACAAGGCATTCTAGTCTATATTCTAATACAAGCTAATACTATCAGAAACAATTGCATAGTAGTAACAGAGTATGACTATCATAACATGCTATTAACTACTCATTCTCTGCAACTTCAATTCCCATTTACCTTCAACTTTTTTGATAACAACTGTAAATGCATCCATTACTATCTCAGCAAACATCAACAAGGCATTCTAGTCTATATTCTAATACAAGCTAATACTATCAGAAACAATTGCATAGTAGTAACAGAGTATGACTATCATAACATGCTATTAACTACTCATTCTCTGCAACTTCAATTCCCATTTACCTTCAACTTTTTTGATAACAACTGTAAATGCATCTATTACTATCTCAGCAAACATCAACAACTGTAAATGCATCCACACATATATCCCATAACAAGCATTTCATTAAACAAAAGGTCATTACATCAAACCTACATAACAAGCATTTCATTAGACAATTTGTGACAACATAACAACAATAACCAAACACAAAACAACAACAATTTTCTTTAAAAAAACCACACTAGACTTGCTT
>JARVZY010005476.1:0-29929 GCA_030686995.1 Artemisia argyi | reverse complement strand
AATGGGCAAACTTGGTTGAACATGCCATTACATAGTTTTTCGATATAACTAGGCAACGTATTTAAGTAACATGTTGTTTTTATAGGAGCATGATAAATTTTAGCCATTTTAGTTAGATTACATGTCTCTTATAGTCTTATATATCAACTAATTTGGAGGTTGTAAAGATTCCTTTTTTTTCTTTCTCTAGTCTTATAAAAACTTTCATATATAAACTTTTTTGATCAGAAACATGTTCTACGTAAATGAAATAACATGTGGGAATGCACTATCTTTTGTTTAATACTAAAAAAAAAAAAAAAAAATCCTTTAAGATGATAAATCTATTTATCAACATCAATTTTGTTGGAGATTATTATAAAGCAAGTTATCTGTTATAAAAACATGATAATTTGTATGAATAGTCTTAGAGTGTCTATTGAAGGTATTAAATAGTTACCCTCAAGAAAACCCTAACACTACTAGATAATACTAATAATATCAAGTTAGGCCAATCATCTGCACGACAATATATAAACAATCAAAATTTGTTGTCTTCAACAGATGTGGGACAAAAAAATACTTGATGTTTGACAAAAGATTTTAGTGATTGTGTATTTCTCATTTTTTAGAAGAGAGTAACAAATATTACAGTACTACATTGACAAATCAATTTAAAAGTAAATATAGAGAGCAATTAAAAGAAAAGAAAATTACTTAAATAGCCTAAAAGTTGAAGGGTAGTCTACAATTTAACTTAAAAAAATCAACTTCCCAATATAGATCAAAGCGACCGAGTGAACTCACTAGAATTTTGACATGTTAAACATATTTTAATTAATAAAGAACATGAGCGACTGAACGGCTCTACTAGAATTTTAACACGTGTTACATATTTTATTAATAAAGTACATTTGGGAGCAAAATTCTAGTGGAGTTACCTAGCCATGAACCATTTGTTAATAAAGTGGTTCTGTAATGCTTCGTAGTTTTTATAGTAGTTAGTTTAGTAGATTTTTTTTAGAACAATAACTATTTATCTCACACAATATACACCACAATCTATCTTACACGTTTTAAGTAGAACTCGAACTTTTAATCATTTTAGTTACATTACATGTCTCTTATTATAGTCTTATAATATAAAGTCGATATTATTCCTAAAGCTTAAGCACGCATAAGAATTACAAAGAGAAGATGTATTATACTCTAGTTAGGTGTGAATATAATATAATGAATCTTCACCGTCCACATATCATGTCAATGGAGGTTTTTAGGTGACCATGATAATTTGAAAAAGTATTTAACAAAGCATGCAGTTTTAAAAATAATTAATAAAATGCTTAAGTAACTATTTTTCATATTTTTAAAAGATCATAAAAATCGATTTGGCTATTCATCGTTCTAAAAGCATCATCCTCATTTGCATAGACATCCTCATTTTGGATCATCCTCGTCATTGCGGACTCTTTCACTAGCCATGTTGATGTAGGACATTGATTCTGATTTCCTGACGCCATTGATCACTTTTATGTCTTGTTTCGATAATTCGGACGTCAACACGATTACGATATATCGTCTAAAGGATCACCGTAAACAAACAAGTAGCCGACTGCTACCACTACAACAAATACGATCAACTAAACCAAATGTCATAACAAATACCATTGTTAGCTCTCAAAGTTCACACACCGAACGTTCGTGATGAGCTTAAATGCATCGGAAATGCCCTGAAGTCAATCGGACTACTTTGAATGACAGCGACGGAGACGAGAACTATGCCATAGTCACATCATCGTCACGGATGATGGAGTCGGCAATGACACTGACATAGGAGATCATGACGAGAACATAAAGATGAAGACAACAACTATTATCTTTTAAATTCTTCTCTTTTGGATTTGATAACATATGAAAGATTGTGGGTGATTAGTTTGTTGCTAATAAACAAATCTTTCATGATGTTTACAGTATGATTTTGTATAAAGGAAAGAGAGAAAAAGAAAAACACTACATATTTATTTAAATACTTTTAGAATTACATACTTTGTTAATTACTTTTTCAAATTGCTATAGTCACCTAAAAAAACTCCATGTCAATGCAAGTGCTTTTGCCTCAGTGCTACGATTATCGCGCGATGGGATAATTCGTGATGTCTGGAAATGACACGACACTTTTAATCCATAGGTAAATCTGAAAACTAAAATTGACCAGATTTTTTTTAAGGTGGTAATGGGTTCTCCTTAAATTGAAATATAACCCGTGTAAGGGAGTCAATCCTGCTCATAAAGGTAAAAAGCCGCACACTAAGTCGTTAAAAACTGTTAAAATTATTAGCATTCTTTGGCAAACTTATGAAACTACAGGGTTAGTTATGTAACTTGTTTATAACTAATACTTAACTTTAGCTGTGATTGTCTAGTGTTTGTTTGTGCAGGGTCCAAAGTGTAACTTGGGAGCTTATATAAACAACATTACGAGCTAGGGTTTGTGATCATCTCATTGTTTCATTCACACAAGTTTCTCTGATTGGTTTTCTCTCAAATCATCATCTGGTTTTAGGGTTTCTGGGTATAAGATTAGTGTTGATAGTATAGTTTACATCAAGATCTACTTGATCTTGATTATTAGTCTTGGTTGTTTCTGGGTTTTGGTTTAAGTGTGTGAGTATTGTAAACAACACCTAATAGAGGGACTGTTATCCTTTCTTTTGTATTGTACTTGGCTTTCATCTGTGTTGGGGTCAAGTCTTCTTGTGTATATTGTTATAATAATAATAGATCACCAAGGGGTGGTTGGTTGGGTGATTAATCTTGTGTTAGTTTTTTTGATACCATTTTAACATGGTATCAGAGCCAGGTTTTGATTGATTACTTCTTGGTGGATCTTGGGGTTCTGATTGATCGATCTGGTTGTTGAATGGTGGTGTTCTTGGGTTTGATTAAAGGTTGGTAGATTCAATTGACGATTTAGGGGTTTTTTTTGAAACCCTAAATTTTGGGGGTTTTTTGTTTCTGATCGATTGGAAGGTTCTGGTGTTGGTTTCTTGAGGAATTAACAATTATTGTTGATTCTTGAAAACCCTTAGTTCTTAATTGGGGTTTTAGGGATCTGTGGTTTCTGGGCTGGTTCTTGGTTCAATTAGTCTAGACTAAGTGAATCTAGAGTGGTTGTTTGTGGTTTTCTCCGCTGCTATTACACTGTAAGTTGTCTTTCTTCTCTTAGGGTTAACTGGTTTTGAGTTTAGTGGGCGCAAACGGTTTGGCTAAAATCTTGATCTGTCACCGTGAGTGGCACGAAAACCTGCTCTGGCCATTCACAGTCTGCTGGCTTGAGCCAAGTTAACTCTGGGTGTAAGTTTGAGTGTTTTTTTTTTTTTTTTTTTTGTTGTGTTGATCTTGATTGTTTGATGTTTGATAGTTTGTTAGTTGGTTTCTTTTTTCTGCTTAGTTGCTTATCTGTTTGTTTTCTGTTTTAATATGGCTATTATGATTAGTAGTTTGGATCAGAGTAACCCTCTGCATCTTCATCCTAATGATTCTAATTGTGCTTCTATTGTGTCTGTTAAATTGACTGGTGTTGAGAACTATAGAATTTGGTCTAGTGCCATGAAATTGGCTATGCAAATTAAAAATAAGATGTGGTTTCTTGATGGTACTTGTCTTAAGTCTGCTTATGTTGCTAGTCCTTTACTTGAGGCTCAATGGGATAGATGTAATGCTGTGGTTTTAAATTGGATTTTAAGTTCTTTATCTCAAGATGTTTATCTTGGACATGTGTTTTCTGATAATGCTTCTGTGGTTTGGAAAGATTTAAAAGATACTTATGATAGAATAGATGGGTCTGTTGTGTTTAACTTGCTTCAGAAAATCAATAGTTTTAAACAAGGTGGTTTGCCTATATCTGAATATTATCATAAGTTGAATTCTCTATGGAGAGAATTTGACATTCTTACCAAACTACCTGATTGTACCTGTGAAGCTAGGACTGAGTTAAATGATCATTCTAAACTGTTAAAATTGATGCAATTTCTTATGGGTCTTGATGACATTTATCAACACATAAGGAGCACTCTCTTAACCAGGGAAATCCTTTCTGAAGTTAAGGATGCTTTTATGATTGTGTCTAGAGAAGAATCTCACAGAGGGGTTCCTTCTACTAGTGTTAATGTGAAAAATGATAAGACCCAAGTCTCTCCTTTTGTTTCTAAGGCCTTTGATAATAATAAAAAAAAAGAACCAGTGGTAATTGGAATAATAACTCTGGTAATAATAGAGGAAATTATGACAGTTTACTTTGTTCTCATTGTGGTTTAAAAGGTCACACTGTTGATAGATGTTTTGAAATCATTGGTTATCCTCCTGGTTTTAAAAAGAATCCTAATCTAAAACTTGTCAATGGCTTTAATAAACCTAATGATCCTAAGGCTAATTCTGTGGCTAACAATGGTTTTAAGAGTACTGCTGGAAGTTTGTGTAACAACCCCAAATTTTGATACAGCGGAAGACTCAACAAGCTTTCGGGGTGCTACGGGGATTGGTATCCAAACACAAGACATAAAAGAACGAGATAAAGTAAACAAAATAAAATGCAACCACGCGGGGTTTTAAAGTTTACATTATCCCAAAATCATCCAAAGTCAGGCCCAAAAGAAATAAATATAGGTCCACAATAGTTATCAGAGTTTTAGAAATATAGATCCATAACCAGTGCCAAATGCCAAGCCTCCAATCCCAAGCATCCGCAGAGCATCACTTAATTACCTGAGAAAACGTGCTAAAAGTCAGCTTTCGCTGGTGAGATCATAGGTTTAGATTCTTAATTCAATATAGTGGACATACACGCAAAACGCTTGCTAGCTAGACTAGGGCTCAATCATCCAACCAAAATAATCCAACCAAATCAAATCATCCCCTATAGGTGCACGCTATAGCTCAAATCCATCCAATCAATAGCTTACCTAGATCAAGTCTAGGCCTCGCTCTATAATCAATCCAATAGCTTACCTAGATCTAGTCTAGGCCTCGCTCAATATGTATGCGTAAGGATACGACATACCCAACATTCGTAAGGATACGACATGTTCAACTTACCTAGATCTAGTCTAGGCCTCGTTGTCTAGCTTACCTAGCTCTAGGCTAGGCCTCGCTCTATAACCAATTCAATAGCTTACCTAGTTCGGGACTAGGCCTCGCTCAACCACCAAATCAATAGCTTACCTAGCTCAAGTCTAGGCCTCGCTCAATAACCAAATCAATAGCTTACCTAGCTCATGTCTAGGCCTCGCTCTACCTAGTTCTATAAGCATAGCAAGTTTTGAAATCAAAAAGCGATAATAGTCCACATAAAACATTTGCACGTTTCTCACCCCAAGTATTGAAAACAAAGTTCAAGAGTAAAAGTGGGGCTATGACTCACCTCAAGTCCAGAAATCCTCAAAAGAAACGATAGAAGAAAGACGTAAGTAATCTCAAGCAACTCACGTAACGGCGACTACAGACTCGGCACTCCTAACAATATCAAACTCGTTCAGAAATCATTTCCTCAAAATCAAATATTCCCATTCCCGAACGTATTCCATTTTACTTTCCAAAAATATCCATTTCTCGAATTAACTTCATATCAATTTGAAATTCGACGTTTGGTATCCATATGGGTGGAGGGTCGACACAAAACAAACCAAGAAGCCACAACAAACGAAATAATAAACAAATCTATAGGTCTAATATTAGCCCGATATATTATTTAAATAAATCATCGAAGTTTATCAAATCCGTCGATTTGGTAACCTCCCATATTTATTTACGTAATACATCGCTCCAAGATTATACCCAACCTAAATCACATAGCACAAAGAATACTATATGGTATATATCGTAGTCCAATAAATTCCCTATATATATCGTCCAATTTGCCAAATTCGTCAATTTAGCCAATTCCACGAGATATATAGTAATTTATTATCCTAATACACGTACCACAACCTATGGGCGTCGTGGGATACGATGCCCATTAATATACTCATTTTATATAGCCAAATAACTTGATTTAACCCGTCGATTAAATAAGTTACGTAGTTATAGAAAATGTTTATATTAATCGTCATATATCCGTGACAACACAAAAGTCACATAATAAAGCCCACTTGGACTTAAGTAACCACAACTCGTATAACTCGATAAGTTTTCCAACTTTATAAAGAAATCATGTTTTTATTTATTACTTACCCGACGTAGTGGTTCTCGACATTATTTATAATTATTTATTTATAATAATACTCCGACATTTATTGCACTATTAGCATAGTATAATAAATATCGTTATATTATTATAACGTTCACTCGTGACCGTTTTATTATTAATATACGCATTTATAATAATATATATACGTTTATCACGTCTATATACTTATATAAACGATTATATTACTAATAATATTATTACGAGTATTATTTTTAACGTTTGATTTTAAATATTTGTCGAGTCATAAGAATTTGGTCACATGTCCGAGTCATTACTCTCGGCTCATAGTCCAAGTCCACAAATAATAATAATAACCAAGTCACAATAATAAATCAACTCCGTCCAAACAATCCCATAACCACGTGCTACAACATGAGGGTCCGACTACGGCACCCAACTAACCTATCTCCGTCATCTAATTGACCGTCTCACAATCGGTCCCCAATTCCATACTCGTCAACACAACTCCAAATATACTCATAATCAAGAAATACCGTATCGCGTCCGAATATTATACCAAATGCCCATAACACAATCACAACAAAAATAAATATTAATGACAAGTAACATATATTGTCCGAAAACCAAGTAGCAACGGGTTGAGTTACCAAGTCAACCCGGGTCAAACATAAGCTCAAAACATGAAATGGAGCCACACCCGAGACTAATGAGTCTCGGCTAGCTCCTTGAGCTCAATCGAATCCAAAACAGCCCCTTGGGGGTGTTCGGCCAAGAAATACCAACGACCACACGGGTCGACCAAATGTAACCAAGAATAAACCATACATCAAAATCAATAACCAAACATCCCAAATCGAGCACCAAGATCAAGAATCATCAAATATCAATAACCAATCCAAAAAAATGTACAAACCGAGAGTGCAAGCTCTCGGGTACACACCGACCCATCAAGAAAACATCAACCCGGATACCAAACTCGTTTTAGATCACATTTTATCAAAAACCCACTTGATTCATGTCTCAAAATCCATGAAAACTCGAAAAGATAATGAAAACCGTGACCCATAGTCACGATTCGGACATAAACACGAGTCAAAAACTCGGCCTACCTTCAAAAACCAAAGCCAAACGAATAGATCTTCAAGAAATGATAAAAAGTGGTGATGAACTCGTGGGGATTAAAATCGAAATCGGTGTTAGAGTGGGAGTTAGAGCGCGTGGTTAGTACCAATAGATAGATCTCGAAAAGATGGTGAAGATGGTGGTGTTGTTTTTATGGTGAGGGCGGCGGTGGCGGAGCTATGGTGGATTTGAGGGGCGGCGGTGGTGTTTAAAGAAAGAAGAGAGAGAGAGAGAATTTAAGTGGTGAAGGTGTTGGTTGGTTGTGTGGTATTCAATGGGACGATTCATGTGTAGATACTCTTATTAAAAAAATAAACTTTTTAATAATAATAATAATAATAATAATAATAATAATAATAATAATAATAATAATAATAATAATAGTGGGTGTAGGGATTTAGTAGCCCGGTGTTAATACACGGACCAAACCCGAAACTTAAATAACCAAATATCTTTCAAACCGAACCCGTTCCAAAATAATAATATCCGATCCAATAATAAAATGAAATTAAAATTGTTAGGTTAACCTAGTGCCGGAGTCAATGTAGTGCCAAAAATAACGATCTCACAATAAATCATCACGACCGAATCAATCCAAACCATAAATAAATAACCAAATCTCATAAATATCGTACGATTAAAAATCGCGTACCAACGTTTGTAAAATATCTCGTCACGATAAACTTTCAAAAATTCCAAAATTATAATTTTTAATGTAATGCGGGTTTTATAAATGGCTCCCTATTTTGCCAGTTGTCACATCCTCCCAGCCTCAGAAGGAACCCGTCCCGGGTTTCTCTCGAAATAACCCATCTACGAAGTGAAAAGCTTCGGATATCTCTTTCGAAACTCATCCTCAAGTTCCCACGTAAATTCCGGTCCGTGCCGCGAATTCCAACGAACTTTGATGAGCGGAACACGACTTCTCTTAAGTCGTTTAATCTCTCTATCCATAATCTCAATCGGCTCTTCCACAAAATTCAAACTTTCATCTACACGAATATCCTTAATTGGTATAACTGGCGTCTCATCCTAAGGACACTTCTTCAAATTGCTAACATGAAACACATCATGTACTTTACTCAATTCCTGTGGTAATTCCAACCGATAAGCCACGGGCCCAATTCTTTCCAAAATGAGAAATGGTCCAATGTAGCGGGGATTAAGTTTCCCACGTTTCCCAAAACGTATCACACCCTTCCAAGGCGAGACTTTCAACGTCACTTTGTCTCCGACCTGGAATTCTAGGGGTTTACGCCTATGATTGGCGTAGCTTTTCTGCCTATTTCTAACTGCTTGCAGCCGATCTCGAATTTGCGTTACCTTCTCAGTAGCTTCCAAAATAAGCTCAGAGCCTATGAGTTGGCTATCTCCAACTTCAGCCCAACCAATAGGTGAACGACATTTACGACCATACAAAGCTTCAAATGGTGCAGCCTTAAGACTTGTGTGGTAGCTATTGTTGTAGGAGAACTCCGCAAGGGGTAGATATTTCTCCCAGCCTTTACCAAAGTCTATGATGCATGCACGAAGCATATCATCCAAAGTCTGAATAGTTCTCTCACTTTGACCATCGGTTTGGGGGTGATATGCAGTACTCATATCAAGTCTCGTCCCCAAAGCGGTTTGAAGTGATCGCCACAATGCTGACGTAAGACGACTATCACGATCCGAAATAATAGATATCGGAACTCCATGACAAGTAACTATCTCCTTCACATACAACCTCGCAAGTTTTTCCACACTATCATCTTCACTAATCGCCAGGAAATGAGCAGACTTAGTCAAACGATCCACAATTACCCATATAGCGTCGCAACCGCTAGCTGTCTTTGGTAATTTAGTAATAAAGTCCATCGTAACCCGCTCCCACTTCCAAACCGGGAGTTCTGGCTGCGTCAACAATCCTGACGGTCTTTGATGCTCAGCTTTAACCTTAGAGCAGGTCAAGCACTTACTAACATATAATGCTATATCTGCCTTCATATTTGGCCACCAATATAGTTTCTTCAAATCCTGGTACATTTTGTCCGACCCAGGATGAATGGAGTATCTCGACTTATGCGACTCATGCATAATCAATTCTCGAATTCCTCCATACAATGGTACCCAACTTCGTTCTCCAAAACATAATACTCCATCAGAACGCTTAACAAATCCCTTCTCATTTTCTGCCATCCCAAATATGTTCTCAGCAGATCGATTTTCTGCTTTCAGCGCTTCCATTTGAGCTTCTAATATTTGAGACGGTAATGGCGATACGATAGTCATTCCTAATGACCTAACTCGTAACGGTGGAATTCTCTCCTTTCGACTAAGAGCATCAGCAACAACGTTTGCTTTACCAGGATGTCGTAATCGCTTAGCAACTCAATCCAACGTCGCTGCCTCATGTTAAGCTCTTTTTGGTTCAAAATGTGTTGCAGACTTTTGTGGTCAGTAAACACTACACACTTGGTTCCATATAAGTAATGTCTCCATATCCTCAAAGCAAAAACCACAGCACCTAACTCCAAATCATGGGTGGGGTAGTTCTTCTCATGCTTCTTGAGTTGTCAGGAAGCATAAGCTATTACTTTCTCTCGTTGCATTAACACAGCTCCTAAACCTTTATGAGAAGCGTCACAATAGACGACAAAATCCTCGTTACCTTCTGGTAACGCCAAGATAGGAGCACTACACAACATCTCCTTAAGTAACTGAAAAGCTTCCTCTTCCTTATCTCCCCATTCATACTTAACACTCTTTTGAGTCAATTTGGTCAACGGTTTTGCTATCTTCGAAAATCCCTCAATGAATCTTCGGTATTAACCGGCTAATCCCAAAAACTGACGAACTTCTGTTGGGGTCGTAGGTGCAGCCCAATCTTTAATCGCTTCAATCTTAGCAGAATCTACATGAACTCCTTGTCTATAAATCACATGACCCAGAAATTATACCGTTGGAATCCAAAATTCACATTTAGAGAACTTAGCTTACAGTTTCTCTTTCCTGAGCAATTCTAAGATAAGTCTTAGATGCTCCCCATGCTCCTTCCCATTATTCGAATAAATCAAAATGTCGTCGATGAATACAATCACAAACTTATCTAAGTGAGGCTTACACACCTGATTCATGAGATCCATGAATACCGCCGGTGCGTTAGTCAACTCAAACGGCGTTACCTGAAACTCGTAATGCCCGTAACGGGTTCTGAAAGCCGTTTTCGGAATATCTTCCTCGCGAACTCGAAGTTGATGATATCCCGATCTCAAATCGATCTTCGAATACACACTCGATTCCTTGAAGCTGATCGAACAAATCGTCGATCCTCGGTAACGGGTATCTATTCTTCACCGTTAGCTTGTTCAACTCTCGATAGTCAATACACATACGAAACGATCCATCCTTTTTCTTCACAAATAAGACCGAGGCTCCCCAAGGTGAAGAACTTGGTCTTATGAATCCCTTTTTGGCTAACTCCGCTAATTGTTTCGACAACTCTTCCAATTCAGTAGGTGCAAGACGGTAAGGCGCTCGTGCCACGGGTGCAGCACCAGGTATCAACTCAATTTGAAACTCCACTTGTCTAGTAGGCGGGATTCCCGACAGATCATCGGGTAATATATCCGAAAAATCACGAACTATAGGCACATCTCCAATGCACCTTTCCTTCTTCTCCTTTCTCAGAAATTTGAGCTAAGAAAAGGCAACATCCCTTTTCCATTAGCTTCGGAAATTTATTGCAAGATATGACCGCTAACCTAGATGAGCCTCTCATTTTCTTTCGATCTCCCAGTATGTTCAGAATCTCCTTGCCATAAGGCACGCGCACGATCTTCTCATCGCAAACTATATGAGCACGATACTTCGACAACCAATCCATACCAATAATGACATCAAAACTTCCTAACGTGACGGGCAGAAGATCTATGTTGAAAGGACGGTTCAGAAAGTTTAACGTGCAGCCGCGAATGATAGTCCTAATCCTTTCTATGTTCCCATTAGCTAACCCAGTAACAACGTTCGGATCTTCTCCTCTCTTGTTCCCAGGTGCATACACTCTTCCATGAGCAGCTCCAGCTTCCATACGTTGGTCCCCATTATCTTGTCGTCCACGGTTTCCTCCAGCTCCACGGTTTCCATTATTGTACCCATTACCACCCGATCCTTGATTTCCTCGGTTCCACGATTCCCTACACTCATTCCTATAATGTCCCTTCTTTCCACATCCATAACAAGTAATATTTGCCTTACTCATAGTTTCAGGAGTAGCTGGAACTATAGCAAGTGGTCGAGCTCTACAATCCTTAGCTATGTGTCCCATCCTAGAGCAATTCCTGCACATCACCGTACATCGTCCAGAATGATTCCTATAACATCGGTTACACTTGGGTGCATCTCCATTGTAGTTCTTCTTGTCTCCATCTCCCATAGCATAAGCTCTAGTAGTTGTTTGTTGCTTGTTTCGACGAGCATTACCCTTAGAATGATTATCCCTCTTCCTCTTTCCATTCTTGTCTTTCTCAGCTTCTTCCAATACCAACGAGTCCATCAATTGTTGAGCGATAGTGATAGCCTCATGAATGTTTGCAGGCTTAGCAGAAATCACATCGTTCCTTGTAGCTACCGGCAACCCATCGGTATACCTCTCAATCCTTTGAGTCTCAGTCCTAACCATATCGGGACAAAGTAAGGCTAACTCTCGATAATGGCGATTGTAAGTTGCCATATCGGTACCTTTCACCTTATGGTTCCAGAACTCAATCTCCAGCTTCTTAATCTCATTTCTTGGGCAGTAAGTCTGAATCAGCAAAGACTTAAATTGCTCCCAAGTCATAGCATAAGCTACATCACTCCCAACTAAATTACGGTAATTGTTCCACCAAGTTAAAACTTCATCCTTGAAGGTAAAAGAAGCAAACTTCACCTTCGCATTCTCCACACAACCACTGACATTAAACACTGACTCAGTCTTCTCCATCCACCTGACCAAGTAGACCACTCCTTCAATTCCACCAACTCAATGGGTCCACAAATTTTAACTCCTTGTAGTTACATCCATTAGCACGAACAGGTGGAAATGTTCCAGCAGAAATGTTGGAATGATTTGACTCAGCTAGTAGCTCAGCAACTCGTTGCTCCACAAGTTGATTGATCATTGCTTGATCCACAATAGGTGCGTTAAGTGGAACATGATCATTGTCTCCCTGGACATCAACATTTTGAGTCCTGTTGTTGCGGTTAGTAGTGTCCAGGTTATCAGGAGTAGGGGTTTCAACATTTCGAGTAGGACGGCGTCCTCGGCGACCAGGGTAGTCGCGGCAGTTCCAGTTCGGGTAGCCCTAACAGGGTTTCATCGTATAGCCATTAATATAATACCAACACAATATCAACCACGCAAGTAAGACACAATTCTCCATGTACGCCAAAAATCGTAAAATATCATACGAAATCACTATCGTCCATACAAGTAGCAATCGATTCTTCGTTCCAAAATACCAAAAGACATAATAAATACTAAACGTTCCATACGAGACGAACATACAATCCGAATAACATGACTTAAGAGATAGAATAACTAGCTCTCCTAACCAAGTACTCCCTGGCTTAAGAAGCAACACAACAACAACCCAAATCCAAATTGATCTAGCCATGATGCTGGCGTAGACTCCTCAACTCTGATCTCAAATTATCCAATTCTCTCCATAATGATTCCAACTCGACACTGTGAGTATCATTATCCCTCTTAATGTCTGCAACCGCCTTCTCTAGCTCCGTGTTCCTCTGCCACAGCTTGCGATCTGCCTCGCGAGCCGTGAGGAAACCTCTTTGCAGAATCTCTATCTGCTCATGTATCTCCATCATACCTCTCCTAATCGCTGTCGTCCTGCCCATGACAGTAGTCAAATCAACTCTCAACTCAGCAACAAACTCAGCAATAAACTCAGCAATAATCATCTCAAGTCGGTCCGACATCCGCGAGATCCACTCGCCCTGTGCAGTAATCCGAGTCCACATCCTACCAATTTCACCCAAATCTGCATGCTCAACAGAAACCTCAGAAGCTGCATCCAACTCAACGGGACTACCAGGTGGCAACTCAACCAAAAATGGATGATCAGGTG
Organism: Artemisia argyi; assembly: GCA_030686995.1. NCBI lineage: Eukaryota > Viridiplantae > Streptophyta > Magnoliopsida > Asterales > Asteraceae > Artemisia > Artemisia argyi. The sequence continues at coordinate 16,516 of JARVZY010005476.1, read as the reverse complement.
AAACCGGCTCTAACGGATGTATCGGGGAATCGGGCTTCGCAGAATGAGCTGAATGTGCTAGCGACCCATCATCATCAGGCATCTCCTCCTCCTGAGGATCATCCTCTTCCTCATCCTGAGGGTCATCATTCTCTTCCTCATCTTGAGGGTTATCATTCTGCTCACCCTCGTACTCCTCCTCATACTCCTCGTCGGAGGGGTACTCCATCAATCGTCATCTCTGAGCAGGTGAACCACGAGGCGATAAAATCGGTGACTTAGGGCGACAATGAGACGATAAAGTAGTGGCCGAACGCATGACCATCACGTATGGGTCATCAGGGGCCATAGTGATCTACAAGGGGCGACGCGTACGAGCAATAACAATTCTTAATAACATCACGTGCAAAGGAGGCTATGATTTGTGACAACGGCGTAGGGTAGGTGTAAGTGTTTCAAAACAACTAAACCGCGAATTCGAAATACCATATCAAAATCATCATATAATTCCCAATCATATATATCAAGAAAGATTAAAAAAAATACCGCATTACTAAAACCATTCTCAAAACAATTAAGCCATATAATTTCTCAAAACGCCATCATATCGCTAAATCAATAAACCTCAAATCCTCAAATCATCTCAAGAATCCCAATTCTAATAATCATCTCAATAATCTCATTCCAAGTCAATATCTCATAATACCTCAATAATCAACAATGATGCTTCGGCTTGGCGGGCTGGCGGGCAATGGTCGAGGATCGTTTTCTATAAAAATCGGTTATAGTTTAGGTGTCTTTTTACCTAGTTCTCTATAACCTTGGCTCTGATACCAATCTGTAACACCCCCAAATTTTGATACAGCGGAAGACTCAATAAGCTTTCGGGGTGCTACGGGGATTGGTATCCAAACACAAGACATAAAAGAACGAGATAAAGTAAACAAAATAAAATGCAACCACGCGGGGTTTTAAAGTTTACATTATCCCAAAATCATCCAAAGTCAGGCCCAAAAGAAATAAATATAGGTCCACAATAGTTATCAGAGTTTTAGAAATATAGATCCATAACCAGTGCCAAATGCCAAGCCTCCAATCCCAAGCATCCGCAGAGCATCACTTAATTACCTGAGAAAACGTGCTAAAAGTCAGCTTTCGCTGGTGAGATCATAGGTTTAGATTCTTAATTCAATATAGTGGACATACACGCAAAACGCTTGCTAGCTAGACTAGGGCCCAATCATCCAACCAAAATAATCCAACCAAATCAAATCATCCCCTATAGGTGCACGCTATAGCTCAAATCCATCCAATCAATAGCTTACCTAGATCAAGTCTAGGCCTCGCTCTATAATCAATCCAATAGCTTACCTAGATCTAGTCTAGGCCTCGCTCAATATGTATGCGTAAGGATACGACATACCCAACATTCGTAAGGATACGACATGTTCAACTTACCTAGATCTAGTCTAGGCCTCGTTGTCTAGCTTACCTAGCTCTAGGCTAGGCCTCGCTCTATAACCAATTCAATAGCTTACCTAGTTCGGGACTAGGCCTCGCTAAACCACCAAATCAATAGCTTACCTAGCTCAAGTCTAGGCCTCGCTCAATAACCAAATCAATAGCTTACCTAGCTCATGTCTAGGCCTCGCTCTACCTAGTTCTATAAGCATAGCAAGTTTTGAAATCAAAAAGCGATAATAGTCCACATAAAACATTTGCACGTTTCTCACCCCAAGTATTGAAAACAAAGTTCAAGAGTAAAAGTGGGGCTATGACTCACCTCAAGTCCAGAAATCCTCAAAAGAAACGATAGAAGAAAGACGTAAGTAATCTCAAGCAACTCACGTAACGGCGACTACAGACTCGGCACTCCTAACAATATCAAACTCGTTCAGAAATCATTTCCTCAAAATCAAATATTCCCATTCCCGAACGTATTCCATTTTACTTTCCAAAAATATCCATTTCTCGAATTAACTTCATATCAATTTGAAATTCGACGTTTGGTATCCATATGGGTGGAGGGTCGACACAAAACAAACCAAGAAGCCACAACGAACGAAATAATAAACAAATCTATAGGTCTAATATTAACCCGATATATTATTTAAATAAATCATCGAAGTTTATCAAATCCGTCGATTTGGTAACCTCCCATATTTATTTACGTAATACATCGCTCCAAGATTATACCCAACCTAAATCACATAGCACAAAGAATACTATATGGTATATATCGTAGTCCAATAAATTCCCTATATATATCGTCCAATTTGCCAAATTCGTCAATTTAGCCAATTCCACGAGATATATAGTAATTTATTATCCTAATACACGTACCACAACCTATGGGCGTCGTGGGATACGATGCCCATTAATATACTCATTTTATATAGCCAAATAACTCGATTTAACCCGTCGATTAAATAAGTTACGTAGTTATAGAAAATGTTTATATTAATCGTCATATATCCGTGACAACACAAAAGTCACATAATAAAGCCCACTTGGACTTAAGTAACCACAACTCGTATAACTCGATAAGTTTTCCAACTTTATAAAGAAATCATGTTTTTATTTATTACTTACCCGACGTAGTGGTTCTCGACATTATTTATAATTATTTATTTATAATAATACTCCGACATTTATTGCACTATTAGCATAGTATAATAAATATCGTTATATTATTATAACGTTCACTCGTGACCGTTTTATTATTAATATACGCATTTATAATAATATATATACGTTTATCACGTCTATATACTTATATAAACGATTATATTACTAATAATATTATTACGAGTATTATTTTTAACGTTTGATTTTAAATATTTATCGAGTCATAAGAATTTGGTCACATGTCCGAGTCATTACTCTCGGCTCATAGTCCAAGTCCACAAATAATAATAATAACCAAGTCACAATAATAAATCAACTCCGTCCAAACAATCCCATAACCACGTGCTACAACATGAGGGTCCGACTACGGCACCCAACTAACCTATCTCCGTCATCTAATTGACCGTCTCACAATCGGTCCCCAATTCCATACTCGTCAACACAACTCCAAATATACTCATAATCAAGAAATACCGTATCGCGTCCGAATATTATACCAAATGCCCATAACACAATCACAACAAAAATAAATATTAATGACAAGTAACATATATTGTCCGAAAACCAAGTAGCAACGGGTTGAGTTACCAAGTCAACCCGGGTCAAACATAAGCTCAAAACATGAAATGGAGCCACACCCGAGACTAATGAGTCTCGGCTAGCTCCTTGAGCTCAATCGAATCCAAAACAGCCCCTTGGGGGTGTTCGGCCAAGAAATACCAACGACCACACGGGTCGACCAAATGTAACCAAGAATAAACCATACATCAAAATCAATAACCAAACATCCCAAATCGAGCACCAAGATCAAGAATCATCAAATATCAATAACCAATCCAAAAAAATGTACAAACCGAGAGTGCAAGCTCTCGGGTACACACCGACCCATCAAGAAAACATCAACCCGGATACCAAACTCGTTTTAGATCACATTTTATCAAAAACCCACTTGATTCATGTCTCAAAATCCATGAAAACTCGAAAAGATAATGAAAACCGTGACCCATAGTCACGATTCGGACATAAACACGAGTCAAAAACTCGGCCTACCTTCAAAAACCAAAGCCAAACGAATAGATCTTCAAGAAATGATAAAAAGTGGTGATGAACTCGTGGGGATTAAAATCGAAATCGGTGTTAGAGTGGGAGTTAGAGCGCGTGGTTAGTACCAATAGATAGATCTCGAAAAGATGGTGAAGATGGTGGTGTTGTTTTTATGGTGAGGGCGGCGGTGGTGGAGCTATGGTGGATTTGAGAGGCGGCGGTGGTGTTTAAAGAAAGAAGAGAGAGAGAGAGAGAATTTAAGTGGTGAAGGTGTTGGTTGGTTGTGTGGTACTCAACATAAACGATTCATGTGTAGATACTCTTATTAAAAAAATAAACTTTTTAATAATAATAATAATAATAATAATAATAATAATAATAGTGGGTGTAGGGATTTAGTAGCCCGGTGTCAATACACGGACCAAACCCGAAACTTAAATAACCAAATATCTTTCAAACCGAACCCGTTCCAAAATAATAATATCCGATCCAATAATAAAATGAAATTAAAATTGTTAGGTTAACCTAGTGCCGGAGTCAATGTAGTGCCAAAAATAACGATCTCACAATAAATCATCACGACCGAATCAATCCAAACCATAAATAAATAACCAAATCTCATAAATATCGTACGATTAAAAATCGCGTACCAACGTTTGTAAAATATCTCGTCACGATAAACTTTCAAAAATTCCAAAATTATAATTTTTAATGTAATGCGGGTTTTATAAATGGCTCCCTATTTTGCCAGTTGTCACAGTTTGTCTCTTAGTAATGAACAGGTTATGAAGTTGATTAATCTTTTAAATGAGAAACATGTTACTACTGCTCATGCTAATATGGCAGGTAGTTCCTCTTGTTCTTTTTTCAATTGCAGTGTGTTTTTTAATAAGCATTTCTCTCAGTTTTTTTGTGCTAATATTAAACTTAATGGAGTCAATTATCACATGGGTTGGATAATTGACTCAGGGGCTAATCAACATCTTACTAATAGAATTTTAAATATGTTTAATCTTGTGGATATTTCTGATTTAAAACTCACTGTTGGTCATCCTAATGGAACTCTTGCTAATATTACTCATGTTGGTAATTTGAGACTCAATAATAATGTTGTTTTGTTTGATGTTTTGGTTATTCCTGACTACTGTGTTAGTTTGATGTCTGTGAACAAGTTGATTAAGGATAGCAAGTTTAGAGTTGGTTTTGATGAAACTAAGTGTTATATTCAGGATTTGAAACAGCAGAGAATGTTGGGGACTGGTAGTGAATATGGTGGCTTATACTTGTTTGACAAGTCGGATAGTTTTTCTGCTTGTGTGCTTCAAAGTGAGTTTATAAGTTGTTTTGTTTCTAAAGAAATTTGGCATAATAGGCTGGGACATCCTGCTAATCAAGTTTTAAAATTATTAAGAGGTTCTTTGAAATTGACCAATGTTGATCACAATGGTCCTTGTGATGTTTGCCATAAGGCTAAACAGACCAGGGATGTTTTTCCTATAAGTGAACATAAATCAACTGTTTTTGGTGATCTCATACATTTGGATGTATGGGGTCCTTATTAAGTGGTTAGCAGAGATGGCTTTAGGTATTTCCTGACTATTGTTGATGACTTCAGTAGGTCTGTTTGGGTGTATATGCTAAAAGGAAAACATGAGGTTTTTGATATGTTTGTAAGATTTTTCAACATGGTTTTAACTCAATTTGGTAAGAAAATTAAAGTTATAAGATCTAATAATGGAACAGAGTTTCTTAATAACAAAATGAGTGATTTTTTGAATACAATAGGAACTTTACATCAAACCAGTTGTGCATATACACCTCAGCAGAATGGTATTGCTGAAAGGAAACATAGACATCTACTCAATGTTGCTAGAAGTCTTATGTTTCAGGGAGGGATACCTCTTGTGTTTTGGCCTGAACGTGTTTTGACTGCTACTTATTTGATTAACAGGTTGCCTTCCTCTGTGTTGAATGGAAAATCTCCTTTTTCTCTTGTTTATGGTAGGGAACCTAGTCTGTCTCATCTTAGGAGTTTTGGGTGTCTTTGTTATGCTGCTATTATTAAAGAGTCTGATAAGTTTTGTGAAAGGTCTGAAAAATGTGTTTTGTTGGGTTATGCTAGTGGTAAAAAGGAATATAAGCTTTTGAGTTTGGAAAATAGGTCCATTTTATACTCTAGAGATGTCAAATTCTATGAAACTATTTTTCCATATAAAATGAATCAAGATTTTGATTTTCAAACTCAAGTTAATGTGTTAGACTTTTTTGATAATATTGAGTCTGAGTCAAAAACCAAAACTCCTAGTCCCTCTCCCAATGATGATAGTGATAATAGTCATGATATAGCATCTGTTGGTAGAGATGGCAGTCAGTCACAATCTGGTAGGGTTGTGAATTTAGACCAGACTGCAAATTCTAAACAAATACATCAATCTGGCAATTCACAGAAACTAGTAAGTGATGACTCTGCAACTCCTTTAGATGAAAATAATGGTTCTAATTCTGAGGGAAATCCATTTCCTGATCCAGATGTGTCTATGCCTAGGTTTCAAAATGTTTTACACAGTCATATAGAGGAAGTAACTACTAGTGCTAGAAGGTCTAATAGATCTTCTAGGTTGCCACCTAAGTTTAATGATTTTGTTCTTGATGATAGAGTTAAGTATGGTTTAAATAAGTTTGCTAATCATTCTTTGTTAAGTGCTGAAAATTGTTGTTTTGTTTCCAATTTGAATAAGACTGCTGAACCTGCTAGTTATGAAGAAGCTAAAAATAATCCTAATTGGAACAATGCTATGAATGAAGAAGTCTGTGCTTTACTTGAAAATGATACTTGGGAAGAATGTGATTTACCCCTGGTAGGTTTCCTATTGGTAGTAAATGGGTTTGTAAAATCAAATATAAATCTACAGGGGAAATTGAAAGATATAAAGCTAGATGTGTTGCTAAGGGTTATAGTCAAAAGGAGGGTATTGATTATGAAGAAACCTTTAGTCCTGTTTTCAAAATGGGTACTGTTAGGCGTTTACTTAGTTTGGCTGTTCAAAATAATTGGGGTGTTTTTCAAATGGAGGTGAACAATGCTTTTTTGTATGGTGATTTAAATGAGGAAGTATACATGCTTCCTCCACCAGGGTATTTTAAAGAAGAAACCAATAAGGTTCTCAGACATAAAAAATCTTTGTATGGGCTTAAACAAGCTCCCAGACAGTGGAATCATAAACTGTCTAAGGCTTTGTTTGAAGCTGGTTTTGAGCAGTCCAAAAATGATCACTCTTTATTTATTAAAAATAAAGGGAGCTCAGTTTTGTACGTGCTGGTTTATGTTGATGATTTGGTTTTAACTGGTAATAGTGTTGATGAAATTGAAAATTTTAAAGCTTTCTTGAAAAACAAGTTTAAAATTAAAGATTTGAGAGAACTTAAATATTTTCTTGGGATTGAGGTGTTAAAGACCAAAACTGGGTTGTGTTTGAATCAAAGGAAATATTGTCTTGAATTGTTTCATGAATATGGTTTGCTTGCTTGTAGACCTGTTATGACTCCATTGCCTGAAAACATTGTCTTAAATCATAAAGAGACTGATGATGATAAGTATTTGAAAAATTTTACTACTTATCAGAAGCTTGTTGGTAAATTGATATATCTTACATTGACTAGGCCTGATATAGCATATGTTGTTCATTGTCTTAGTCAACATATGCATTCACCATTGCAGTTTTATTTTGAGATTGGTTTGAGGGTTCTTAGATATTTGAAGTTAGCTCCTGGTAATGGTATTAGTTTCAATAAGAGTCAACCAGGTTTCAAAGTTGTTGCTTATTCTGACTCTGATTGGGCTAAATGTCCTATTACTAGGAGGTCAGTTTCTGGTTATTGTGTTTTTGTGAATGGAAATCTAGTATCTTGGAAAAGTAAGAAGCAGAATACTTTGTCTAAGTCTTCTGCTGAGGCAGAGTATAGGTCTATGGCCTCTGCTACTTGTGAGGTTTTGTGGGTTCTTAAAATTTTAAAGGACCTGGGTGTTGGTGAATGTTTGTTGCCAGTGGATTTGTGTTGTGATAATAGGTCAGCAATTCAGATTGCTGCCGATCCTGTTATGCATGAGAAAACTAAGCATTTTGATATAGATGTTCATCTTATTAGAGAAAAGGTTTCATCTGGCTTGATCAAAACTGTGAACATTGGTTCTAAGGATCAAACTGCAGATGTTTTGACTAAAGCACTTGGTAGTGTGCAACATGGTGTGATGGTGAAGAAGTTGGGCATGGTTAATCTGTATGTTTCATCAGTTTGAGGGAGGGTGTTAAAATTATTAGCATTCTTTGGCAAACTTATGAAACTACATGGTTAGTTATGTAACTTGTTTATAACTAATACTTAACTTTAGCTGTGATTGTCTAGTGTTTGTTTGTGCAGGGTCCAAAGTGTAACTTGGGAGCTTATATAAACAAAATTACGAGCTAGGGTTTATGATCATCTCATTGTTTCATTCACACAAGTTTCTCTAATTGGTTTTCTCTCAAATCATCATCTGGTTTTAGGGTTTATGGGTATAAGATTAGTGTTGATAGTATTGTTTACATCAAGATCTACTTGATCTTGATTATTAGTCTTGGTTGTTTCTGGGTTTTGGTTTAAGTGTGTGAGTATTGTAAACAGCACCTAATAGAGGGACTGTTATCCTTTCTTTTGTATTGTATTTGGCTTGCATCTGTGTTGGGGACAAGTCTTCTTGTGTATATTGTTATAATAATAATAGATCACCAAGGGGTGGTTGGTTGGATGTTTAATCTTGTGTTAGTTGTTTTGATACCATTTTAACAAAAACAAAAACAATGTAATATTAATTTCTTTTAGAGTAAATTACATAAATAATTATCATGGACTGCTCAAAATTAAATTTTTGGGCGATCTCTAGATTTAAAATTAGTGCTTACTTACTTGTCTGAGTAATAGTCATAGTAAAAGCTCAATAATAAGATATGCAGTGTAAACCAAAAATGTGTTCAAATTTGGTGTTAATGACAGTGTTATGGAGTTTACCTCATACTCTAATCAAAGTGTTAGTTATATATATATTTTTTTCCTATTGCTCATTTCCGTCTTAAAATAAATGCCTCCTTTGATATTAAAGCCCAATTTTAACAAAAAAACAAATTTTACAGTTTTAGCTAAGGGTACTACTATTGGTACTTCTTTACCCCTGTTAGTCATTTTTTACTCATTTTATTGATAGGATAAGACAAATTTTTATAGTTTTTTATTCTGTATCTTTTGGTTTTTATATTTTATGTTTCACACTTTTTTGAGGCAATTTTACCCACTTTATTAACATGACAAGACATTTTTTTTTAATAGTTTTATGTCCCGTATTTTTTGTGTTTTCATTATTATTGACTTGTCAAACTTTATTTTTATTCCGTAATTTTTGTTTCCAAGTTTTATAATAAAAGCCGCTACATGTTCTCTCCCCTTGCCCTTGAACGATAGAAGAACTATTTATCTTCTCTTAGATAGCGGTCGATCGGTTCGCATATATGGTCAATCAATAGGTCCGCGGATCAAAAAAAAATGTATTACAATCATTTTAAGGAGTGTACCAACAATCGTTCCTTTTAACTAATCAAAAATGTTTTTCAATAAATATTGTATAATTTGTTCTAATCTAAAAATAGAAACTTATTTTTACTAGAAAATTTATACACTAAAAAGTCAAACTTACATAAGGGTATGGAGTACGTAAAAGACAACATGTGGGCATGAGAAAGACACGACAACACAAAAAACAATGTAATCTAGTTATCTAGTTGTGATCTTTTATCTATGGATCAGCACGACTGTACGTCGTCCTATGTTTCTTAACTAACATTCCCTCCATATTTTGTCGCACCGGAAAACATGCAACTATCTGCCACCTCAGCAGCATCATCATCAGTAGGAACAAGATTATCACCATTTTTGTCGACTGATCATCATCATGTTAATTCTGTAGCATTTAAAACATCATCATCATCTTTGAACTGGAGCTATAATAATAATACTGGTGGTGGTGGGAGTTTGTTGATATGTAGAAGCTCATTGACACCTCCTAATAGACCTTCTTCACCTTCACCAGCTGCTGCTAATGCTTCTGAATCTGCTAAAGCTCAAGCTGCTGTTGTTGTTGATCTCAATGAGGCTGATAATGATATTGTTAAACAAGCTCGGGTGTGGTTTCTATCCTTTCTTTACTTCATTTTTATGTTTTGATAAACCGTGATGGATTACTGATTTTATAACTGTTGTCACTAGTTGTCACATTTGGCTTAAGCTCACTAGTAGTTGTTTGTATTAGACGATAAATATGGATTAGTGATAGAGGAGGTGACTCAACGTAGCCACCTATGAGCATCAGACCCGCTGTGATACCAAAACCACGTAGGTGTATTATATTATTAGCCAAACTATATATATAGTATAGCATGAAACCCTAATAGACCTAAGCCCGCAAATGGGCTTGGTCCATATTTATTGTCTAGTAGTTTGATTACATTTTAGAAGTGATAATATGATTATTGTGTTTTACGGTTTTAGGGTGTTACGAATTATTTGTAAGTAGATTCAAAACAGTTTGAAGTTAGCTTATTACTAGTACTTATTCCAATAAGCATAAGCAATCCCGACCAACACACACTCTTGGTAACGGCAACTAGTCTTGCAATTTAGATAATCAAAATTTGCCAAAAAAAATTATAAGCAAGCACATAGGAAGATGCTCAAATACTAGCTGCAACAATGTTTGGAGAACTAAGTTGATTGCAATTGAAACCGATTATTGTGACTTTAATAAACAGAATCAGCTGAATTTCATCAGCTTTTGTGTGTTCTCTAAGTCGGGATAACTAGAAAATTCTTATTTGTGAAGAACAAAATATTAATTGATTGTTTTTGTTGGAGTGTAATAAGTATCTAAAACTTTGTTTCTGCGAAGAAGTAGAGATCCGCTGATTGGAAAGCAGCAAGGGCTCATCTCGAGAACGGAATTGTATATCAAGGCAGAGTTGAAGGATCCAACGGTGGCGGTTTACTAATCCGGTTCTATTCTCTTGTTGGATTTCTTCCATATCCACAATTGAGCCCATCACATTATTGCAAAGGTATGCAACCTTTGAATATGATCACAAGGCACCCTATGCACCTGAAATAAACATTTCGAGTTTATGTGGCTCAGAAGCTGTTTATTTCATGGGATGTTGCTAGGATATCATGTGGTTCTTGTCAGTGCTGTTAGGATATTAAGCTATAAATCTAGATAGAAAAGTGATTCGCATACCATGGGTGTTGATCAAGATTGTTATTTAGATATGAAAACCAGGTGTTTGGATGTGAGTTTACTCCGAGTAGTGTCATTTAGAAACTGCAAGTATTTGAGTAAAGTGATTATAAGCACTTACCAAAAGCACGTCTTTATTGTCCCCCTGCTCCCCTTTTAAACCCGGATTTTTTATCGTCCCCTTAAGCTTAGTGATAATATATTAATCCTTTATTTGCTAGATATATAGCCAATGTCGATCCCCTAAAAATAATTACACACTTCTGTGTTATTTCTTGTAGAGCCAGAAAAGACCATCCAAGAAATCGCGAAAGCATTAGCTGGTTCTCTCATTTCCGTTAAGGTACATTTTTTTTTTTTTTTTTTTTTTTTTTTAATAATATGTAAACTCTAAAACATGTTTGGTCTAGTTTGAATATTCCCGTATGCACGAAAAAAACTAATATCGCATCAAGGTGCTAACATTCATTGATATGAATCATGAATGGTCAGGTGATCCTTGCAGAAGAGGAGAAAAGGAAACTGATATTCTCTGAAAAAGAAGCTGCTTGGTCAAAGTATTCCAATTCTGTTAAAATTGGGAATATTTATCAAGCAAAAGTTGGCTCGGTTGAAGACTACGGCGCCTTTGCTCACTTGCAGTTCCCAGATGGTAACAAGTTTGGGCTTGCGTCAACTTTATCCTTTATATGTTCAAAGTTTGCAGTTTGAGCTTATGCAATCCGAAATCTAATGCAGGTCTTTATCATCTTACTGGACTTGTACATGTTTCGGAGGTTTCATGGGACTTGGTTCAAGATGTGAGAGACATATTAAACGAAGGCGATGATGTGAAGGTCAAAGTCATTGGCGTTGATAGGTGACAAATTTTATCTAGTTTTTACTTAACGTATAATTTCCCTCGTTTGTTTTCGTTTTTCATGAACCTCCAGACATTCTTAGACATATAGTCCTATGATTTAATAATAATGTGTAGGAATAAATCAAGAATCACACTGTCAATAAAGCAACTAGAGGAAGATCCACTGCTAGAAACTTTGGAAAAAGTCATCCCTCAGGTATGACTCGATCGTCGAATCTCATCCTGCAACAGTTTTGATTTGGCTTTGTTTATTAAGCAAACGGTCCCTTCCGCTATGTGCAGGATGGTTCGGATGTCAACTCAGACTATAGTATTGAGCCACTTCAAGGTCTCGAAACAATAGTAGAAGAGCTACTGCGAGAAGACGGGTATGATTAGATTCATCCCTGTAGTAACAAGTATCCTAATTAACTTGAATATACCTTTTATGGTTTTTAACTTATTGATTTGCTGAACCAGAATAATCGATGTGAAAATAACGCGTCAAGGATTTGAGAAACGTGTGGTATCGCAGGATCTACAGCTTTGGTTGTCAAATGTAAGTTACTTTTGTTACCAAGTATAACTTTTGAAAGCACTATTAGTTTGGAACTTCTGTTAACCTCGCATTGCTACAGGCACCGCCTAACGGGAATCAGTTCACTCTTCTTGCTCGAGCCGGACGACAGGTACACATACTATTAACATATTGTTTGATCAAGCAAAACTCATACAAGACTACTAGCTCGAAATTTTTTGCCAGACAAAAAAGTCGGCTCAAGTTTGTGCCAAAACGTACATAAGTTTATCGACTTGTTATAATATGTTCGAGTCAACAATTCTATACAAGTTTGAGCCAAAAAGTACATAAGTTTATCTACTTGTTTTAATATGTTCGAGTCAACAATTCTATACAAGTTTGAGCCAAAAAGTACATAAAGTTTATCGACTTGTTATATGATGATATAAAAGCAGAAATACTTGATATAAGTTCGAGTCAGCAATGAAAGCTCAATTAGTTTGCAGCACCACAAATAACATGGCTAAATGTGATTCAGGTACAAGAAATACAGCTAGTAACTTCACTCGATCAAGACGGAATAAAAACTGCATTACAAAGAGTACTGGAGCGTGTTCCATGAGTCTCAGACACGATTTTTACAAGTACTTGATATACGTGAATTATTACAGGTTCCTACTTATTGTACAGAAACCACATTAAACCTGTAACTATTCTTTTCACTGATGTCTGGTAATCTTTACTCGATTCATAGCATCAGCATCTTTATTACAAAGCAAAGACTTACCACAGTGGTACATCTTAAACGAAAACTCTAGGAACAGGTTCGAGACTAGGGTGGCCAGAAGGCTTGCATTCAATCTCACGTAGTACTGTCTTGAGTCCGACTCCAGCTGCATTTGCTTTTGGATGAATTCCTTGAGATAAACCCTCCATGTATGCTCGGTTTTCCCTTTCCTTTTGGTAGTGGACACCAAAGCGAGACTCCACTTCTGTAAACAATTGATTCCAGTTATCTATTAGTAGCATATATGCATATATGATGCAAGTTCAACCAAGTCTGCCAAAGGAAAGACGAGCTGAGCTCTAGCATCTTAGATTGAGCTCAAACTCGACTAGATAAGCGCGATGAGTCTTAATGAATACTCAAAGCTTAAGAGTTTTGCTTGATGAGCCCAAAACTATATTTTTGAGTAAATTGCATGAATAGTCTTTGCGTTTTTGCTCAAAATTACGGAATTTGTCCCTTGCCTATACTAGTTACGAATATGGTTCATAAGAAACACTCTTAGCTCTTACATTTGGTCATTCAAAGTATGCAAGTATTTTCACATTTGATCTTTGATTGATAGGGACCAAACATGAAAGCACAACGTGATTCTAAAACTATATCTGACATATATCGGCCTAAATTTTGAGCTAACCACATGGGTCATTATTTGCCTAAATTTTGAGCTAACCACATGGGCCATTATTTATGAAACTTAGTTGAAGCATTTAAGGTTGGAGTTCGACTTGTTCTACATGTTTCAAGCTTGTGACTTTTCCTACTTAAACATTACACGTTTCGTTTATATCAAATAACGATAAAAATTAAACTCGTTAGGAGTCATCATAAAACAATACCTCTAGCAAGGTTAGGATACAGTTGACCATCTCGCGTTAAAGCCATCATAACTTGAGGCAAACCAAGCGGCAACTCATCACCTCTATCCACTTGCCAAAAATGAAAAGTTTTCCCATAAGTTTTCGCCACTTTTTCAAGATCTTGTCGCTCAACAGGACCAGGAACACCAGGGAGAAACAGCACACCACTCTTAACCTCGTACTCATGGCTATGCCACATTGGTTTTTCGGAATCGGGTAATGTCAAAAACAGTTCTTCTGTTACTATGTATTCGACTCCTATCAAACGAGCATCTGCGTCTGGTCGGTCATAGATTAAGCATTGTCGCATTTCTTCGTTTTGATGGGCGCAGTAGTGGTGTGCTTCCACTTGTCGTGTCATGTCATCAGCATAGAAGTGAAACCTTACGAAAATTTAAGATCAATAGTAAATTACTTACTGTTAGTTAATTTTTAAATAATTAAGCATAAAATTTTATCAAGATCATAATTATATACATACATTTGTCACGTAAGAGCAAAAACTTATGGGGTACATGATTCTATGCATAAAAAATCTTACTGAAGCGAAATGATCAAGATTAAATAAAAATCACATTTGTTCTAAAAATATCAAAATAAACGAACAAAGTTGACTATGGGATTCGAATAATTATTCGTACACCTCCTAAATGAATTCCGGCACCCCCTCTTTTTTATTATTATTTTTATTTTAATTATTTTGTTTTATTATAAAACTAAGGAACTGAAAGTCTGGGAAAAAAAAATAATAAAGTTTGATTAGTCAAAAGTATAATTATCCTGCCTTATAGTGAGTAAAAGCAAGGCATGAGGGTGCCATTATCATGCACGCGTGTCTAATGATACAAAATTCGTAATAATTTGAAACTGGGAATCATCATAAAAAAATATATGTTTGTGCATCATTATACAAAAGTAGTAAAGTACCATAACAATTCAAATATATGAGAAAACTCTAGCGTAAGATGACAAGTGTTCAATAGAATTACCATAATAAAGACATCTCACCCATGTAACAATCATTACTTATCATAAAATTAAGTTGATAAGGCAAACTTATAAAAGTTGGTCACTGAGTCTTATCATTCTCGTTGAAAAAAAAAGTGCCCATCATTGATAAGTAATACAAATAACGTTATAGTTTTTGTTTAAAGATAATTAACTGAAAATGTAACCAACTTGCCACTTTTCGTGCATTTAATAGCCTTTTTTTTATGCCAAAACTTTTGAATTTCGACTTTTGTGTATATTTTGTTCATATACATTGATATTTTATTTTACTTCATGATGTTAATAGATAGGTTAAACAATGTAAGGGTAAAATGGTAATAAAATACATATAAATATCAAAATTCTAAAGTTTATGTATATAATTACAAAAATGTAAGTTGGTTGCATGCAAACTCGAAAAAAAAAACAAGTTAGTTACATTTTTAGGTGATTATTCCTTTTATCAATTAGTGATTATAAAGTTTTTCACACGATCTTCCTTTTCTTCCATAGCCCTAAAGAACTATACAAATTAGCAACATTATAAATCTATTTTAGGGTGGCTCAACATCTAAAAAGCGAAACCATATTGTTCTAACAAAAGATTATGTTCTAACATTTTCGTTATTACATAAAATTCCTAGATCCGCCACTGAAATAGACTAAAATAATGTTAACAAAAACTTACGCGCAAAGGTGTTGGTGGATCTTTTTAGTCGGGCCAAACGACTGAATGGTCGAGGCAGCGGTATCCACGATCGAAGTACCGATTTTGGTCTTCTCACCAGGGACATCAGGGTGTGTTGGTGCATGAATTGGTTCCATTTTTTTTTACTACGTTATTATCAGGTTACAATTTTCTTGTTTTGTTGAGATATGATCAAAGTTGATGAAGGGTTATGTCTCAAAATTCGGTGAATGAGTGGGTGAGCTTGAAGTATGACATGTGTCAATGAAAGTGGACATAGGTGGCATGTTGTGGTTGCCACGTGGCAAGGGACGTGTCATGTGTTTCCTTAAAAAGTTGAATGAGATTTTTGTTGTTTGACTTTTTCTCTTGAATGGAAAGTTGTGTTAGGAGCATGACATGTGTAGTTTGAATTCTTTTAAAACATTGGCTTGATGCTATGTCATTTTGGATTTTTTTTTTTTTTTTTTCCTCCGAAAAACAAGGCTTTTAATAAAACACTTTTGAGAAAGAGGTCAAGAAATAAAAACGCAATTAAAGTGGAAGTAAACTAAACTCAAAAAGACGGATTATAATAATAAAGCGCTAAGGAATACCTAACATCAAAACTAGAGGTGATAATTTGTGTCTGAAATAAAAAAAATAGGCTAATTTTGACTACTTTTTAAAATACTTT
The DNA here is from genome assembly GCA_030686995.1 of Artemisia argyi. Taxonomy (NCBI): domain Eukaryota; kingdom Viridiplantae; phylum Streptophyta; class Magnoliopsida; order Asterales; family Asteraceae; genus Artemisia; species Artemisia argyi. Next base: position 188 of record JARVZY010005476.1, on the reverse strand, counting down.
GGCACATTTAACTCCTTCATTTTTTTGAAATGGGCATATTTAGCCCATTGAAAAATCAAATGATCACTAACGGGCACATATTCTTTTAATTGAAGAACATTATAATATTTAATTTTTTAAATATAAATGAAGTATTACGTTTAATGAATTTATTTCGTTATTTTTAGTCTTTTATAAAGCGATTTGTA